>CANTUT010001912.1:25000-55000 GCA_947687605.1 Reutealis trisperma | reverse complement strand
ATTAATTTAATTTTTCTTTTTAAATCCTTACATAATTTCTCCACCTTAAATAAAAACTCTTCATAACCAACAACTCTGATACTACTTGTGAGACATGTGGAAGAGTGAAAAATTAAGTGGAAAAATTAGCAAACATAATAATATAATAATTTATATTGTTCATCCTTTTTTAGGGCTACATCCATGAGCCAAGATAACTAAATAATTTATTAAAATATGGAGAGTACTTATTATAAATGGATTTTAAGTAAGGAAAAGCCCATAAAGAAAACTAATATATAAGTCATATGTAATACCTAGGCTATAAGAGTTATTACAAAAAGTTTTATTCTCCATTTGAAACTTTGTCATTCTTCAAATTTCAAAAGTACATTGTCGCAACCAGTTTTTGGGCTAGGTGGATGTACTCTATATGCTAACCTAGAGTTAGGGAAAGATGAATTAGGTTGAAACCCAAATGGAGAATGGAGTCACCACCTAGTTTTTAAAAACTAGAAAAAGAAGGTGACTAGGATTCATTGCTTCTTACCAAACCACCTTAGTCTAGAGACTTGGGCAAGAAAATTAGGTATGAACTTAGGAAGGTATTAGGCACTCAAGCTTGCCCATTTATGAGGTTGGCTTCCACTTACTAGTTAAGTTTAATTTAGGAAGGATTGGACTTTTTGGACTTTTTATTAATGACAATATATATAATAAGTAATAATAACTCAAGCATTATACAAAGTTAAAAGAACTTTAAGTAGTCACCTAATTATTAATTAGTTTTAATTAATTCCATGCAAATAGATAAAAAAGTAAATTTACTGAGATTTTAAGTCATATTATAAGCACCTAAAGTCTAGCTCTAATTACAAAAGGGAGGGAAATTAAATCATTAATCTTTTTCGTTATATCTTACTAACTAGTTAGAAGGCTACATATTTACTCTCCTACCTACTTGCCTTTCCATATCGAGTTCGTCAGCTTGCCTTACTACACCAAACTCTTTAGTTCTCCACTCCATATAGAACTCATCAACTGACTTCTCCATATTGAAATCCTCTATTTGCCTCTCTACATTGAGCTCTTTGGCTTGCTCTCTATATTGAGCTCATCAACTCGCTTTTTCACGTCGAGCTCCTCGCCTCGCCTCACCTCTCTATGCCATGCTCCTCTACCCTTTTTAGTATCAAAGTCATTAGCTCACCTCCCCACATTAAGCTTATCACATTACTTCTCTACATTGAACTACTCAGTTTGCCTCTCTATATCAAGCTTCTCAACTCATCTCTTTATATTGAGCTCATTAACTCGCCTCTTTATCTTGAGCTATTCAACTCGCCTCTTTGCATTGAACTCCTTTGCATGTTCTAATATCGAGCTCATAAGTTATACCTTTAATAATTGATAATAATAGTAATATAATTCACTTTAATAATAAAAAAAGAACTAACTAAAAAATTGAAAAGCAACCAAATTTTAGTTTTTGGTTTACCAATAACAGGCCCTGGAAACCAAAAATCCTTAATAATTTAATTTAATTAAATTCAAAGTTATCAATATTAGACTTTATGATTTTTAGGATAACTATGCTTTAAATCATTAGGGAAATCGAATCTAGAACTGGTTCTGATCATCATTGGTTATTACAAATGAATTAAAAAAAAGACTTGTATATATATAAACAATTATTAAAGCACATGTTATGTTCTATTTTGTCACAGTTTTAGTAGGATTAATTGTTTGATTTTTAGTTCTATTTAGTTATTTTTTATGTTTATTTTAATGTTATTTTGTAGCTCTATGTTGTGTGGTGTTTATATGCAAAATTTAGGTTAATTTATGGATTTGGGATCAAAACAATGTGGATTTGGACTAAACAATATGTTATGTTAGTGACATAGGCATGTTCTAGCCTTCCCAACCTTAAATAGAGGCATGTTTGGAGTTAAACAAAGGCATGTTCAAGAGCTAGAATAGAGATGTGTTCTAAGAATAGGGGTGTATTCTATCTTTAAACAAAGGCATGTTTAGCATTCAATAAGGGTGTGTTCTTGGCTATTTAAATATCTTTTGGCTGCCACACATAAAAAGACCTAGAGTTAGTTTTAGTTTTTTCAATTATTCTTTTTATGCACAAGAACAAATAGTTTTTAGGTTATGTTAATTTAGATCAATCGATTGATAACTAGTCTTGGATTAAATATATTCTAGCTTGTGATCAAAGTGCTTAAGGGATTGGAAAGCTAATTTTTGGAGACTTTAATTTAAACAGTATTGTTTCTTTGACTCTATTTTTAATCTTATTTCAATTCAATTATTTATATTGTCTTAATTGTTAAACAAGAGAATGATGATGATTGAGAATACTTATTTGATTGAGTTGAAGATTAAGGAATTGATTATGACTTATTTCATTGAGTTGATGATTAAGGAATTGATTATGAACTAAATTTCTCTTGTTTAGGGCTAGGATGATTTCTTATGAATGAATATACCAAGGCTAATAATTGGTTAAATCAGTTTGCATATTTTAATTGAATTATTTAATTTGTAAATCAATTGTCTAGCTAACCATTAATTAATATGAGGTAGTGAATGAGGTTAAGAAACGATTTCAATACCAAAATTAAATTCAATTAAAGATTAAATATGAATCAGAAATAAATTACTTAATTAGCAATTAAATAATAATTTGATTGACTCTAATTAGGTTAGAATTCGAGAAAATGAAAGTTATTAGACTCTGAACCTAGGTTAGTTTTAGTTCAATTAATTATTCAATTTGCCAAAATAATTTATTTCAATAATTAGCCCAACATAGAAATTTAATTGGATGAATATGAACTCTAGACCTTTCGATTTATTATTGATTTGAAATTTAATTACTTTGATTTTATTTAATTTCTTTCCATTTATTTTTATATTTGTTATACTAAATTGAATAGAGTGTTTAGATTTATTTTGGTATATAATTTGTTTTTATTTTAGTCACACTAGTCTTGCATAGTTTTCCTTGAAAGACGACGTTTGGGGTGTCTTACTCATTTTTACAGCCTTGTACACTTACAAGTAGCTGCCTAAGCCTAAGTTTTCTAGGACACTTTTAGACACAATAAATTTTTGTTACCATTGCTGGGGAAGGCTTAGGCAAAGTGTGATTATTTTCATTTTTGTTATTTTATTTGTTTATTAGGTTTGTTTCCTGTATTTGAGTTTTATTTTATTTAAAAAATATAAATTTAAGAAAGTAAAAAAAATCTTTGTTTTAGTTAACTTCTCTTATCTTTGTGAGTATGTACTTTTAATTATTTTCTCTAGTATTTTTTCTTAATTTATGTAGAGTAGGAGATCTCAAGGAAGAGAGCTAGTACATTATTGACAACTTCCACTGAGTAAACTATGGTAGAATTTTAGTACTATTCAGAAGATAGTAAGGAATTTGATCAAGAAGAAGAGATTTAGTAAGGAATTTGATCAAGAAGAAGAGATTCCTAAAACAGAAGAGTGAGAACAAAGAGAAAATATGGGAGATAATTAGCTGAATAGGCAGTTTTTTATGAAGGAGTTTGTTAGGTCTATCATTAGCACACAACTTGTATCAAATTGGGGGATGCAACACAAAACTATGAACTCAAGATTAGCCATTTCAACCAGCTACCATCTTTCTATGGAATGCCTAATGAAGATCCTCTTAACTTCATTAGAGAGTTTTATTCAGTCATTTAGACATTTTCTTTGCAAGGTCTGAATGAGGATCAATAAGGATGTGCTACTTTCCCTATACTCTGAAGGGTTAAGCCAAGGCATGGTTAAAGACTCTGGCCTTTAACTCTTTGAACAACTGGGCAGAGGTGTACAATAAATTCATAAGAAAGTTTTATTCTTATCCAAAGATAATATACCCCAAAACCAAAATTGTCACCTTTAATTAGATGGAAGGAGAGCCCTTCCATGACGCTTGGGTATGGTTTAACTTGCTTCTCATTCAGTGCCTTCACCATCACTACCCTTTGCATCTACTCAACTAGTTCTTTTATGATGGACTGACACAGCAATAGTCGACAAGCAGCTGGAAGAGCCATGGGAGAGAAAACAACATAAGATACCTATGAGCTATTTGAGATGTTGGGAGTCAATTCCCAATAGAAGAGTGCTAGAACAAAGAAAGGAAGGGTACATAAAGTGAACTCCAACTAGGAATTAGCACTACAGCTTACTGAGCTAACTAATAAGTGAAACTATTAATAGTCAAAGGAACTCAAAATGCACCTACTCAAGAGGTAAGTGGTATTTATGGAGTTTATAGGCATGGAGCTAATATCTATAATTTTGCAATTGACTTTATAAGTGAGGAAGAACAAGTGAATGCATTGTAAGGATTCTAGCCGGGTGAAAGAAATGACCCATACTCAAGCACCTTTAAGCCTAGATGGCAAAACCATCGTAACTTCTCTTAGAAGGGTAATAATCAACAGCGATCTTAACAGCATAGAGTAAATCATCTTGTGCAAAATGATGCATGATAAGAATAAAGGGACAACCTTAAAAAGGAATTGGGAGTCCACCCGTTATAACTTATCCCTTGGCATTTTAGAATAATATGCAAGCATTAGGAATCTTAGGTTGATGGATTCAGCCTCAACGGCTTTCATTTCTTTATCTTTTCCTTCCTCAAAAGAATTGTTCGCAAGTATCAAGAGTTTTAGTTTTCTTTTTCTCTTGGTCTTTTAGCTCTTAAGATTCCATCTAAGGTTCAAGAAAAAAGGTATTTTCCCTTGTTCACCTCAAAATAAATTATCAAAAAGCGACCTATAAGTATATGGGGCAATTATAGTATATCGGAAGCACCCAAGATCATATCTCTCAAGGAATTGCAAATGGAAATATTTGTCTCAATTAAATGAAAAGAATTTGAATGATTTGATTTTAAAAAGAAATAATTACAAAACAGGAAACTAAAATAAATATGGATTAAAATGCAATAGGTTTAAATGTAATGAATAAAGGATGCCTAGGCTTTGTATTTAGTTTATCAATCATATATGATCATGAATATACCCACTTGATTATTCTCAAGCCTTAGTTTCTAACGATTCAAAGAATAAAAATCAATCTATTAGCAATCACATTCATAGAAATCATTCTATCAAATCATATATTAAAAACTAAATCCTAATCTTAAAACTTTTATTTCTAATTTATTTTAAGATCCTAAAGGAATGAAATCCGGAATTGAACTTCAAATCTCATTCCTTCTTTCAAAACCCAAGTCAAACAATTGGTAGCCAAGCAATTATTTAATAACAATTAATCAATTCAATTAGGGATGATAAAAATAATCAAATGAGGTTATATTCAATTCCATATCATGAACACATCATACAAACCCTAATCAAGGATGAAATTAGCTCATGGGAAATAAAGAAATCATCATAATCTTATTATGATCAAAAGGATTCATCAAATCAATTCTATCAATTCAATAATCCAAAAGAATTATAAATAAGAATTAGACCACGCTAATCAATCCATTTTATCTGATACAATCTCTTGAATCTTCACAAAGGAATTCTCAAGAACAAAATTCTAATCTAGTATAGAAATCTCAAAACTAAAATTAAGATAATAGAAAACTAGAAGAAAAGATACTATCTTCCTAAAATTTTGATACTTCTCTTCCTCCATACGGCCCTATTTATAACAACAAAACTTCTTATTTAGTTTCTACTTTCCTAAAATAATTTAGGATTGAAAATCCTTGAAAATCTCAGAAAATCTTTAATGTCTGCTCATAGGAGACACAATAGGCACTGGAACTAGCAGCTAGGCACTGGGACAAGCAGGCAGCAAGGGACTTCCCACTGTGTGGTGCTAGAGGGCTTCAACAGATGCTGGGCTACTTGCTACTGCGTCTCGCTAATGCTGGGGAAGAAATGGCAGCAGACATAACACAGTAGTGTGGCACTGGACTTACTGGCGAGGCGCTGCAAGCGTGTTGCTGCTCGTGTGATGCACTGGGGCTACCACGGTGACATTTCTCCTGCTGTGCCGTGCGACATTTCACCGAACTTTTTGTTTTTGCTTCAATTTTCTGCAAAACAAGACTAACCTTCCTCAAACCTAAAAAGATGAATAAAATAACACAATCTAACCTATATGACACGAATTAAACACAAAATGCCTAATTTATCATAAATAAAAACATGCAAATATGCCACAAACATCCCTTTTTTAAATGGAGGCTCCAACCTCTATTTATAGGCTGGAGCTCCCATTCATTTTTAGTAAGAATGTATTTTTTCCTTTTTAATAGGTTCTTTATTTAGAAAATGAATCAATTTTAATTAGGAATAATCCTTGAATCCTCTTTTACCATATTTGGTTCCGGGAGGATTAGACAAAGAAAATTTTAGTTGAACATATGGGGTATAGGCTTGTGTCTGCATCTTACGTATGGGAATTTCAAAAAACTTCAGGTGGGGATAGAACTTGGATTGGACCTCTATCATAAGGTACAAGCCTAGGTTTTCTTTCCTTATTAAAGGGCCAATCTCTAAAATTTCAGAAATGTTTGTGATTTGATTTTTTTTTATCGTCTAAAATTATTAAAATAGAGACTTGTGAACTTTTCTCATTATAAAAGAGCCTATTGCTTTCCTCATCGGGCTTCCAAGGTTGACAATCAAGTGTCCAATAATGTTTTCTCATCAATGGAACTTCCTACCCTTAATTATACCTTCTCTTGTCAATAGGTGCTCCACTATTATTTTTTCTTTCTTTTTGGAGGACACTTCTCCATATTTTTCCTCTCTCCTTAGAGGACCATTTATTTATGAGTGTGTACCCATTTATTCTTAGAGGTTTGGGCAAAAGCCATTTAATTAGTTGAATTTATCTACTATTTATTTAGGCATGACTTACGTATAGTTGTTCAATTTACATATTTAATAGGAAGGGCTTACAGCTTTGTTGTTTGATGAAGTGGAGGCTTATGCCTTCTTTAGATCCAAACTAGACTACATATCATGTTATGCGTCCTTGAAGGCATCACTAATTGCACCTTGTTTGCTTGGATTGACTAGATCTTTACTAGGCCACTATGACTTTGTTATCATTGCTTAGAAGAATAGAGTTCTGGATCTTGACCATGCCTTTTATTTTGGCATTTCTATTATTGCCTAATGAGGTGATCTTCTAAATGTATGTTTGGACACATGAGAGGTGTTCTTTCTTCCTTTAGATCCAGTTTGATTCGAATTGCTAATTAGTGACTAGTCTTGTTAAATCTGGGTCCTCTATGGTCTTATTATTGTTGCTTGGTTAGACCTTCGCTTGCTTCTTTCTTTGTAGGTGCTTTCCTTGTCTTATTGATATTGTTAGGAGTGACCCATGATTTAGCCTCCTCGATTTTAATGATGTTACTAGGATTAGATTTTCATCTTCCATCCTTGGTCTTATGGACTTTGCTTAGAGTAACTTTAGATATGTCTTCTTTGGTCTTGCTAATTTTGCCATAGTTGGATCTTGATTTTTCCCTCCCTAATCCTATTCGCTTCATCTAGAGTGACTTTGATTATGTTTTCCTCAGTCTTATTGATTTCATTAGGATATCTAGACTTTTATTTTTCTACATCATAGAAGGTTATTTCTCTTTTGTCAACACAAAAGCTTGCCCATATACAAGAGGTCTTTAGGAGTGCTTGTCTCAATGGGAGGTCTTAAATGCGATATGAAAATTAAATCTAGCCCTACTTTGTCAAAAGATCTTACTAGGCAGTTCATGTAGAGATAAGTGCCTCATGTGGAGGTCCTAGGATGCCTTACAAAAAGGTCTCATGTTGTCTAATAGAGAGGTTTAGGTTGCCCTATGGAGAGTTCTTTTACCTAGCTCACTTTTTTAAGGTCTTAAAGGAGTCTTCAAAAAGTTCTTATCCTTGCCCACATTTAGAGGCCTTCTGAAAGCCTTCAAAAATATCTTACCCTAACTTGTGCTTAGAGGTCTTACGAGGCCTCACATTGAGGTCTTACCTTAACCTACAATTAAGTGTTGAGTTATTTCATATGAGGTCCTAGAGTAGCCATATAGGATGGTATTACTAAGCCCATGTGTAAGGTTTTATAGAGCTTTAAGGAGAGGTCTTATGCCAGCCCCTATTTAAGATCTTATAAGAGAGCCTCACATGGAGTTGTTATCCCAACCCATAATTAGGTGTTAAAGGAGACTATTTTGAAGTCTTATCTTGCTAGTGAAGATATTATAGATCCACCCTAAAATCTTCAATGTGCTAATAGAGGAGTATTTAATGGTATCCTATAAGAGGGCTTTGTGGTGCCTTATAAGGAGGTCTTTGCATAATGCCTAGTTAGAGTAATGGTCTTTGAATGATGATGCTTAGTCAAAATATAGGTCTTTGGATGATGCCTAGCTAGAGCTAAGGTCTTATTATCATACTTAGGATTAGTGGTGATGCCTTTGGTGAGAGTCACTGAATCTTATTCTTGTTTATATATTGTGGATCCTCAGAAAAAGATATTACCTTGCATGTAGGGATTTTCAGAAGTGTATAACCTAAGTTAGGTCTTGCACCTAAAGGATCTAGGACTTATTATGTCCTTATAAAGATCAAACTACCTTGCAACTTTCACTGAGAGTTCATTTAGTCTTTGTATGGTACCTAGTTGAAGCTAGGTCTTTGCTTAACTAGAGTTAAGCCTTTTATTGTATCTTTAGGATGGTTATGTAGCTTTGTTGCATGTCAATCTTTCCTGATGTTTTCTTCATATGTCTTCTTGACTAAAGCCAAGTCTTTGTTTTTGTCAAGGAAGCTTTGCTGCTCTTTTGTATGTCACTTTGTCTGACTAATGTCTTTATGTGAATGCTAGACCAAATTTAGGTCTTTATGTTTTTCTATAGCTAAGTATGTTTACCTTATTATGTGTCAAGTCATATATCCTAACTTTCTGCCAAGCCGGAGCTAGGCCAAAAGCTCGTGACTAAGGTATCCCAAACCTCAAGCAGCAAGGTGCCTCACAGTCTTTCTCTTAGAGTTTACTAGGTAATTTTTCTCATATAGGAAGGATTTAATGCCTAATCAAAATCAGATCTTTTTACCTAAATAGCTTCACGGCTTTGCTGCAGAGGTCTCTAACTATTAGCTCCTTTTTTTGTGAGTTAAGGGAAATCATTGAAGTTGATCTTTGAGTATAGGTTAAACATTAGTGACCTTTAATGTTAGAATATTTTAAGGCCTTAGCTATTTGGTCTAAATAAGTACCTTGGAGAAAGCTTATTCTTCTTACTATATCTTGCCAACTCTACTCATTCCTGATGAGTTATAGAATGGGAATTATGTTCTCTTCCTTTGTAGATGAAACTTCATTCCTATGGATCTCATTCCCTTCTTTAGATCTATTCCACAATGCCATTGTATTGATGGGGTTTTCCATTCAAGTTTCAAGCCTTAAGGTCACCCGTCAACCATGGTAAGAAATATTAAGAACTAGGCTTAGGGTCGACAGGTGTTGGACCTAGATTGAAAGAGTTGGTTAGTTGCTAGAAGTATGGAATTTAATTTAATTGGACAAAGAATTATAGTTGGGCTTTAGTAGCTGATGTTGGATATTCAGCCTATATGGTAAAGACATGAAGAAAAAGTATTAGGCAGGTGAGAGACCTATATTGAAAGAGTTAGGAAAGAGAAGTCTATACAATTATTAGTATGGATTCTCATGGGTGTGCTAAGTTGAACTGAAGGTGCTAGACCTCAGTTGCTAGAAGTGTGGAATCTTAGTTGAAGGAAGAATTAGGGTTGGGCTTCAGTAGCTGATGTTGGATCCTTGCTTGTATTGCAAAGACATGAAGAAAGAGAATTAGGGGAGTGCTAAGCCTATAGTCTTACATGAGTCCTCTGATGCTTAAGTCAGTATGATTGCATAAAGAGAGTTAAAAGGCTTTGAAAAAGAGTGGGTTTAGAGAGATGTTATCATTAATTTCCTTGGAGTGTTTAAATGACAGTGTTTAACAATGCCTCATGAGAAGGATCTTTTAAAATTTGGAAAAAAGGTTTGGCATTGGGCTCCTTTTTAGTTGAATATAAAGAGCTCAGCCTCTAAATAGAAGACTAAGAGACCTCTCTTTCTGCAAGGCCTTCAAGACATTAAGGCAACCAGAAGGATAATGGTGAGCCAAAAAGTTCTATAGGCGAACTTTACCTTTTAAAAAGTCCCTTTGAGTTGGAGGCAATTTAGTATTTATAGTACTTTCTCGTTGGGGGATCAGAGAAGGTGAGTTGCATGGCTGCAAGTGACTAATAGTCAAGGTCACACCATTTTATAGCTGGACAAGTCAATGATGTGCCTGTTTTAATGACTGTGGAGCCTTGTGATGAGGTAATTGAATCCTGATTCGAGGAGGTGGCAAGAATTACTTTCTTTATAAGCTAAACAAGATCATTCTTCAACAAGCAAAAGTGTTGCAAAAGCAAAGTGCCTAGTGCTTAGATGACGATAGATGAGACGCAAAGTGGCCTATCTATAAGGCCTTGGGCATGATTGTCACTGGTTGCTTGGGTTTGAATGTACGGATGTCTTGAGGTCTATTGTCTACAGCATCTAGGTCTTTCTTGGCTTTGGCTGGTGTAGTCCATGCTAATGGAACCATTTTTAGTTATTATCACTTACCAATAACCACTTTTTAAATCAAATTAAGAGAAAAAAGAAAGGTTGTTTTAAACTTACCCTAGCAATTATATCTACTGTTGTTGAAATCTCATAGAAGTTATCTTTTTGTTTCTTTATTTAATTGATGATAGTCTATAACCATTCATGCATTTCTTGCACATGCTTTGCATGGTTAATTACCATAAAGGCTAGACTAGAATGTGGACTTTCACTATCCTTAATCAAACTTTTTTCAAGTAATTCAAGAATTTGTCTGTCTATATTCTCTATCAACTCATTAGTGTATGTTACCAGGAATGATATTTGCATCCAAGTCTAAGAAAACAAAGTTCATTAGTTTTCTCCATTAATGATAACAAGAATTTTTGTCAATAGTGAACTTTTGGGCATTAATGATAATAGGAATCTATTGCACATATATAATGTGTTACTAGGTTTTGTTTTGCCACTTGTAATGCTTAAAAATATACGTTGGATGACTAGCTTTCACCATTCATCAGGGATTGCGTTTGACCTAACACTGTCAATCGTTGCTATTGGATTTAGAGGAAGAAAAAGAGCCCAAACAGAGCAACTGTAAAATGTATATAAGAAACTCATAGGAACAAAAATTTTCTTCCTTTTTTCTTCATTTTACACACAATTTTGTTGTTACAGCAACCCCTATTTATAGAATAAGTTATAGCTTTCTTTTAGCCAATAACTACACCTAACACAACCATTCTAACTTTCCTTAAAACTAGGATCAGCATTCATTTTTAACTATCAATTAGTACAATAAAATATCATATAAAATTAGGTAAATCTCATCAACTCTAACACTCTTTCTTGTTGAGATTTTTGCTGAAATAACATCTCAACTTCATCTTTTCTTCAACAACTTCATCTTTCCTTTCTTTCTTTTGGTGGCCTTTCTCCAACAAAGCTCCTCTTTGATAATAAAGCTCCATCTTGAGACATATAAAGCTTTTTCAAACATTTTTTTCTTTCATTCTTGTTGCTGCATCATAATGAACGATAAGAACACACATATAATAACTAGCTCTTAGCATTTCAACAACAAATATTAGCAAATTTTCAGTGATTTTTGGACATGCACAGGTCTCTCAATCACATTTCATGGACTTGATGGTTCCTTCAAATATTCATCAGTTTATAGACTTGATGGTCTCTTCCATCTATTTGTAAATTAGAGACATTTCAGTCTTGATCAAATTTTCAGTTTAAAGACATGACGGCCTTCATCAATGTTTTGATAATTTTCCATAGCAACACATTTTCATAAGTCAATGCCAATAAACATTTCTAACAAACAAAAAGAAATTCAAACTAGTTTTCTCAATAACAAACTTGATAAAATCACTGTTTTCTTAATAACAAACTTGATAAAATCATACTTCATCTTCTACTAAACAACTTAAAACTCTAAAATTAATTTTTGAAACAAGTTTCTTAAAAAAATTTCAGCATATTCAAATCTCTCTTAAAAACACAAAAGATAGACACATACCCTCTAAGAACATCTAATGCTCTGATACCATTGTTGGATTCGGAGGAAGAAAAAGAGCCAAAACAGAGCAACTATATAAAGTAAACAAGAAACTCATAAGACCAAAAATTTCCTTCCTTTCTCTCTTCGTTTTACACACTTTCATTGTTACAGCCTATTTATAAAACAAGTTATAGCTTTCTTTTAGCCAACAACTACACCTAACACAATCATACTAACTTTCCTTAAAACTAGGATCAACACTCATTTTTAACTACCAATTTAGTACAATAAAATATCATGTAAAATCAAGAAAATCTCAGCAACTCTAACAGTTACATTGTGTCAACTAAGGCATCTAGATAATAACATAATAACTTGGAAATTTAAAAGTTAAAGAGATGTAGGTGCTTAGACTTGGTTCTTTAAGATGAAATATTCTTTGTCATAGGAACTCAAAGAAATCATTTCCCATATTTTCTTGATGGTATTGACTATTGCTAAGGAATTTGCCATGTTGCCTTTACCAACTCAAGAATATGTATGATATATTTTATTATTCTTATTCTTTCTTGACAATTGTCATCATCTATACAAATAGGTAGGCTAATATCTTCATGACCAACAATTAATTTCCCTGCTATTGGCAGATGATTGACCATCCTCCCAGTTTACTAGATTTTTAGGTATCTCTTCTTGGATTGCTAATGAAGTAGATCTTTAAGGAAATTTGAATATCAATATTCTACGTAAAGTATTAGAGGTTTAAGACATCTCATAAGCTCTTCCAATTATAAAAAGATATTTTTACATATTTAAGTAATATGGGAAGACCTTATCGATTTTGAAGATTCAATTGGCTTTATGGAACCCAATTCCTAGGTCTTTATTAGTGAATGTGAAGTAAGGCTTGCCTATTGCTTAAAGCCCTCTACGCCTTTGCATTTTCCTAGGCCAACTTAATTCTATAAGGTTTATTTCTTTCTTATGGAATTGTTTGTGATTGTTTGAACCTTCATCCATTAATTTTTTTTTTTAATTTTAGAAATGTTCCTTACTTCAGGATTTGCAGTATTGATTATGCTAAACTCTATCATAGTGCAACACATCAAATATTTGGTCTAAAAATTCATTCTATTCATTTTTAAGGAATTTATCCTAAGGGTTAGTGAATTACTCAAATACCTATTTACCTAAAATAGGGATGGTAATAGGGCAAGTTTTCCATCCACCCACCCTACATCTGAGAGGGATGGGGTGATAATGAAACATCCACAGGTATATTTGTTTTATTTTTTTTCTTTAAAAAAATTATTTAATATTAATTTTTCATATAATTTATTTTTTACATAAAAATTAAGCTATAAATTAAAAATGATATATTATGTATATATAATATTTAAAAATAAAAAAAAATAATCGGGTTAAGTTTACAGCAGGTTATATAATTTTCCGTCTCGCCTCGAACTCGACTTAGGTTTTTAAATTTTAAACCTTGCCCCCATTTAATAAATGGGACGGGTAAAACCCACCCTATTAGCGGGGTGATGGGACGAGTCCGGTAGGCAAATTTATAAATTGTCACCCCTAACCTAAAGACATCATGTAATTGAAATATATAGAATTGAAACTACACCAAACCACGAGTTAGGTTAGTCTATATATCTCATGTCAACTGATATTAAAATAATTTTATCTTTTATCTAAAATTGTTATTATCACAAGACTATTTGCTCGTAAGTTGGACAATGAAATTAGTCCTATTTGGATAAGACCTATGTGATTGACTCCTTTGATTTGTTAATCATTTCCCTAAAAAAAATTTTACTAGTTATAAATTTAAATTTAATTACAGGACAGAAATTAAAGTGTTCCAAATTTTTAATATCACAAAATATTCTTTTTATTAGAAAAAACATTGTGAATTTTGTTAATTTTTATATTGTTATTAATTGATTCCAAGTTTATGTAAGTTGGATCAGGATTGAATAAGTTGACCCGCAAATTTAATTTTAGATTTCATACACATTATTATAAATTAAAATTTAGCGAGTGAATTGTTGCAAGATTTCTGCAAGTGTACAGGTCGTGAACAAATAATATAGTAGTGAAATAAGTGTCGATCCCACGAGGAAGGGTTGACAAGTACCAAAACTATTGAATATTCTATTATTTAGAAAATCAATTATGAGAAGTCGTATTTTAAGTTAAAGTAAAGTTCAAGTAAATAAATGATGATAATATGAAATAAGATTAAAGGCCTAGGATTTAGAATTCATTAATTGATCACTTATGATTACTTTATATTTTTTTAGATTGGATTATTTTTGCTGGAATCAATGATTAGATTTCCCTAAATTATATGATGTTCTCTCTCAAGATATAACATGTGTGCTCATATTAACCTTATGTCTACTCTCGTGATCATAAGCAATTAACACAAACCCATTAAGTTTTATGGAAATCCTTTAACAATCACAAAGGAGTATTCTTATCTCTAAGCAATATATTCCCTAGGTCAATTATCCTAATGAACTAATATTATGCTTCCACTCTCGCTACTTCACACAATATCTTAAATCATGCAATTAATGGCCAGTTAATTACAAGCATTAAATTCTAAGATAAAAGATTAATTCCAACAATCAACCCAATCAATTAAATATAAATAATCATATGCAAATCAAAAGATTACATCTAAATCCTAGAAAAATAAATTTAGCTATTCATAATTAAAAGAGAAGAAACAATTAAATTAACAATAAAAATAATAAACATAATAATAACTTATAATTAAATTCAAGAATACAATTTAGAGAGAACTTGTTTTGAGATACAATCTTTGATAAACTTGAGCTCCAAAAACTCCTCCTCTTGATAAAAATAACATAAACAAAAAAGAAACCTAATCTATTTTTTTTCTCTAAATGTTTTTTTGATGGATTTCTTTGATGCCATTTCCCTTTGCCAAGCATGGTATTTATAGACATGTTTGGTGGAAGAATTTAAGTTCCATTAAAATTCTTACATCAAAAATTCAACATTGATGGTTAGGTTGGCTACCAACCATTGAATTCCTTCATCAATATTCAAAAAATAGTTAGGTTGGCTACCAACCATTGAATTTCTTAATCAATATTAAAAAATGGTTAGGTTGGCTACCAACCATTGAATTTTGGCCACCAACCATTGAATTTATTTCTCATAGATTGAAAACTTGAATCATTGCTTGCATCATTATTTTTACTGCATCATTTTGATCTGCAAAAATAATAAAAATACTTAAAATATGTTATAATTTATTTATAAATTGTAGAACTATTTATTTCTAAAAATAAGTAATAATATTATTGCATTCTTGAGAATTGAGCTAAAATTTAAGTTTAAATAATTAAAATAACTCTAAAAATATAGAGTTATCACACCCCCAAACTTAAGTTTTTGCTTGTCCTCAAGCAAAAGAAAATTCAAAGCCTAAACTAGTCCACTTTCGTAGAAAATTACGATTGCATTTAGCGTATGCAACAAGCCTTTAAACCTCTAGGTGTCTCGTAGAGGACGAGTTATAGTCTTATGAGGGCTTCCAATGGTGATACCCACAAACACCTTTAAAACTCTAATTTTTCAACTATTTATTTCAAAGATAAATAAAATATCACAAAAAAAGAAATTTAATCCTCGCGTGCTTATGTTAAATTTTTTTTTTAAAGGTCTCAAGAAATTAATATTTATAAACAACATATCAATAGTATTGCAAGTCAAGCTTCTATCTCAGGTTCAAAATAATCCTCATCTTAATCATGCCTTAAATAACTATACATTAAATCAACTGCAAAGAAATTATTGCACTTCAGATAGGCATATACACACTGATATCTTTAAATGCCTCTATCAAAAGATATAAAATAGATGTGTAAATCTCATAAGCATGTTAATGCAAACAATCTCCACTAATGGAATTCACAAATCAAGAGAGATCAATAGGTCTTAACTAGGCTTGTAATGGGGCTAACACAAGGTCTTTTGGCTGAACAAAGAAAAGGCTAAATGAACAAAAGTAAGATAATTATACCAAGTTTACAAAAGAAAATCAACAGCTCAAATAAAGGGATTATGTTAATGAAGGATCCCTTCCATCTTAAGCATCATTCTTCTTCAATGTTTTCTTCTTTTAAGCCCCCTTCTTCTTCTTCTATATTTTTTTCTTTTTTTCTTTTTTTATTTATTTGCCAACAACATTATTCTAAAGATAAGTAAGAATACTAACTTTTATTTTATTCAATTTTCTTGCTTTCCCCCAAACTTATTTTAAGCAGAAGGTGATATTTTACAATGAATAATACTCTCAGTTATTAGCGATCCTTATTTATTTTTTTTTAAAACTTCAATAATTCCCTTTTCTTTATTAGAATGTAAACTTGACAAAATTATCTCACAAATAGGGTGAAGGATAACAATTAAGGTTACTTAACAAAGAAAGAAAGCTAAAATTAACAAGGCACAAAGGGGTAAACTAGGGAAAAAAAATAAAATAAAGTGGATATAAGTAATAGGCTAAACAAACAATGCCTAAATCATATCTCTCTTTCAAAATGAATTCAAAATTTCGTCTCAAAAGTTTGCAAAAACATGTTCTAAGATAGGTGAGGCAATTGAAGATAAAAAATATGTAGAAGCCCTCTCTAAGTAAGCATACACAAATTCAATACAATCAATATAATGCAAAGTAAAACAAAACATAATCTTAATAAAAGTTAATTTTACCCCAAAATAGTTGTTTGACCTGAAATACTTTAATAAATTGTCTATAAATACCAATTATAATCAATCATTGGCCTTTTATCAAATTATTTAATATAAGCATATTTTATAAAAAAAATTAAATTTATTCATCAAAACACAAAAGAAATGACTGAAAATAAAAAAAAACAAACTAAACCTCCCCCAAACTTGCAATTGACATTGTCCTCAATGTCAAAGAAATAAATCAAAAGAAGAAATACTCCCTCGTGTAGAAAATTAGATTTCAAATTGTAAGCAGGGTGTGCATTCCATCTCTTTGTTTCCTATAAAACATTATGAAACAACTAAAAGCAAGTATGAGAAATTAATCACAGAATTTTTTTTTTGTATATACTTTTTTTTTTATTTTTTTTAATTTTGGAGAATAAATAAATAATTAAATAAATAAAGAAGTTAGAAATTTGGGTTGCCTCCCAAAAGCACTTATTTTATAGTCTTTAGCTAGACTTTCTCAGAATTTTGATCACGTGGCCTCTTTTAAGGAGTAAACCATCCCTTGTTCCACCAAATCTCCACTGAAATAAGGTTTAAGGCGTTGTCCATTTACTTTGAATATTTCTCCCGCATTGTTTTATAGCTCCACAGCTCCATGATGATGTACCTTCACTACTTGAAACGGTCCTGACCATCTAGATTTCAACTTCCCTGGAAAAAGTTTCAAACGTGAGTTGCAAAGCAATACCTGTTGGCCTTCCTCGAAATGCCTCTTACAGATGTGTTTGTCATGCCAACGTTTGGTGTGCTCTTTATAAATCTTGGCATTTTCATAAGCTTCCAGTCGTATCTCTTCAAGCTCACTCAATTGAAGTAACCTCTTGCGACCAGCAGCTTCCACATCCATATTCAACTTTCTTATTGCCCAGTAAGCTTTATGTTCGAGCTCCACAGGTAAGTGACATGCTTTACCAAAGACAAGTCGGTATGGAGACATACCAATTGGGGTCTTGAAAGCAGTCCTATATGCCCACAAAGCATCATCCAATTTGAGTGCCCAATCCTTCCTAGAGTTATTCACTGTCTTTTCTAAAATATTTTTCAATTCTCTATTTGAAATTTCCACCTGACCACTCGTCTGAGGATGATACGGAGTGGCTACTCTATGGTTGACTCCACTTTTCTTTAACAAAGCGTCAAAAGCCCGGTTACAAAAATGGGAGCCTCCATCACTGATAATGGCTCTCGGAACACCAAATCGAGAAAAAATATTCTTCTTAATAAACCTCAGCACAACTCTAGAATCATTGGTAGCACTTGCAATTGCTTCAACCCACTTTGACACATAGTTGACCGCTACCAAAATATATCGATTGTTTAGGGATGAAGGGAATGGCCCCATGAAATCAATCCCCCAAACATCAAATATTTCAACCTCTAAAATCCCATTAAGCGGCATATCTTGCTTTCTAGTAATGTTCCCTGTTCTTTGGCAATGATCACAAGACATCACAAAGTTTCTAGCATCCTTGTACATAGAAGGCCAATAAAAACCACATTGCCATACCTTTGCAATTGTCTTATCTGTGCTTGCATGCCCTCCACTTTCCTTAGAGTGACAATGCTCCAAAATGCTTGGAATTTCCTCCTCTGGCAAGCATCTTCTGATCATCCCATCTCCACAATACTTGAAAAGTAATGGTTCATCCCAGAAATAATACTTGACATCTGCAAGAAATTTCTTTTTCTGATGATAAGAAAAATCACTAGGAATGATTCCATTCACCAAGTAATTGACAAAATCAGCAAACCATGGAGTTGATCCCTTTACTACCCATAACTGCTCCTCTGGAAAATAATCATTGACTGGCTCATCATCTTCAGCTGTTCGCTCCCGTTCCAATATAGACAAATGGTCTGCAACCACATTCTCCACTCCTTTCTTGTCCTTGATTTCTAAGTCAAACTCTTGAAGCAAAAGTACCCATCTAATCAATCTGGGTTTGGCATCTTTCTTGGACATTAGGTACCTAATTGCTACATGGTCTGTGAAGATTATAACTTTTGACCCAACCAAGTAGGAGCGAAATTTTTCTATCGCCACTATCATTGCCAACATCTCCTTTTCAGTAGTTGCATAATTTTTCTGTGCATCATTTAAGATCTTGCTGGTGTAGTATATCACATATACCTTTTTGTTCTTTCTTTGGCCTAAGACAGCTCCAATTGCAAAGTCACTTGCATCGCACATGATTTCAAATGGCAAACTCCAATCGGGCGATGCAATAATGGGAGCTGAAATCAAAGCTTTCTTTAACCTGTCAAAAGCACTTAAGCACTCCTGGTTAAAATCAAAAGTAGCATCTTTATTAAGCAAATCACAGAGAGGCTTAGCAATTTTAGAAAAATCTTTGATAAACCGACGATAAAAACCGGCATGGCCAAGAAAACTTCTTATGCCTTTTACATTAGTAGGTGGAGGCAATTTTTCAATAGTCTCTACCTTTGCCCTATCTACTTCAATTCCTACTCGAGAAATTTTATGCCCCAAAACAATTCCCTCTTGTACCATAAAATGGCACTTCTCCCAATTTAGCACTAAATTGCACTCAATACAACATTGTAAAACTTTTCTCAAGTTTTCTAAGCATGCATCAAATGAAGAACCATACACAGTAAAATCATCCATGAAGACCTCCATGGACTTCTCAACAAAATCAGAGAAAATAGGCAACATGCAACGTTGAAAAGTAGCAGGGGCATTACACAAACCAAAGGGCATTCTTCTATATGCAAAAGTACCATAAGGACATGTAAAAGTGGTCTTTTCCTGATCTTGAGGAGCAATAGGAATTTAAAAATACCCTGAATAACCATCTAGAAAGCAAAAATATGCATTACCTGCAAGCCTTTCTAACATTTGATCAATAAAAGGTAAAGGAAAGTGATCCTTTCTGGTAGCATTATTCAGTTTCCTATAGTCAATGCACATTCTCCATCCTGTTACAGTCCTAGTGGGAATCAATTCATTATTATCATTTTTCAAAACAGTCATCCCACCTTTTTTAAGTACTACATGCACAGGACTAACCCAAGAGCTATCAGAAATGGGATAAATTATTCCTGCATCTAATAACTTAGTAATCTCAGCCCTAACTACTTCTTTCATGTTTGGATTCAACCTACGTTGATGTTCAATTACAGGTTTGTGGTTATCCTCCATCAAATTCTATGCATGTAAATAGTTGGACTAATCCCTTTAATGTCAGAAATATTCCAACCTACTGCTGATTTAATTTCCCTCAAAATTCTCAATGTTTTCTCAAGTTGAACATCATTCAAGTTTGCATTCACAATCACAGGTAAAGTATCATTGGGACCAAGAAATGCATACCTGAGATGTGCAGGAAGTGGTTTCAACTCAAGAACTGGTGCTTGCTCAATTGATGGTGGAGGAAGTGACTTACCTTTTTCCAATTCTTCAAATTGTTGTCTCCTATAGAAAGGCATAGGTGAACTCCCCTCAAAAAGATTAGCAATTGTGGCAACCTCATGATTTTCATTCTTGCTAGTTGCTCCATTAACCAAGCATGTTTCTAGGGGGTCCACAAAATGCTTTTCCTCCAAGACTTTTTGAACTTCCTCATTAATGACATCAATTTGAAAGCAACAATCCATGATGGTAGGTTGTTTTTCTGCTTTAGCAATGTCAAACTTAATCTCCTCATTACCTACTCTCAAAGTCAATTTGCCATGTTTTACATCAATTAAGGCTCCTGCTGTTGCTAAAAATGGTCTTCCAAGAATCAACGGGATCTCAACATCCTCATCCATGTCCAATACCACAAAGTCCACAGGTATATAAAACTTACCAATTTTTAACAAGACATTTTCAATGATAACTACTAGATACTTAACAGAACGGTCAGCTAATTGCAAGGTCATTGTGGTTGGGGTTAGTTCACCCAACCCTAATGTCTTATAAACAGATAAAGGCATAAGACTAACACTAGCTCCTAAATCACATAAAGCGTTTTTAAATTTAGTGGTACCAATTAGACAAGGGATAGAAAAGTTACCTGGATCTTTGAGCTTTTGTGGAAGTTTGTTCTGAATAATTGCACTGCACTCCTCAGTAAGTGCTACCACAGCATGCTCCTCAATCTTCCTCTTGTTAGACAGTAAATCTTTAAGGAACTTCACATAGGATGGCATTTGTGCCAAGGCTTCAGCAAACGGTATGTTTATGTGAAGTTGCTTAAAAATTTCTAGAAACTTCTCATATTGTTTGTCTAACTTCTGCTGCTTTAATCTTTCAGGATAAGGAATGGGTGGTGCATAAGGCTTGACTTGTGAAGGTTTAGATACCTCCTCTCTTTTTTCTTCTTCAGCTTGATTCATTGGGGTATCTTCTTTTGAAACTTCACCACTATATTCATTTGTTTTCTTTGGTACCATTTCTTCAAGTTGCTTGCCACTTCTCAAAGTAATTGCCTTGCATTGTTCTCTAGGATTAATTTCAGTTTTGCTAGGCAATGTACCTTGAGGTCTTGCATTAAAAGAGTTAGCCATTTGTCCCATTTGAAACTCTAAATTTCTATTTTGGCTAGTAATTTGATTGACTTTCATCTCCAACTTGTCATATTGTTTCTCCAATTTGTCAAACCTTTCAGAAGTGGCTCCAATGAATTTCTCCAAAGCGGTTTCGTAGGAAGGCTTGATTTCTTATAGTGTTTGGGATGGAATTTGATTTCTCCCTTGAAAGTTGGATTGGTATGGTGGCCTTAGATTGCTTCCTTGATTTCCTTGATTTCCCCATGCTAAGTTGGGGTGGTTCCTCCATCCTGGATTGTAAGTGTTCGAGTAGGGATTATTTTATTGTCTATTGGGGTTAAAGACAAATTGGACTTGCTCTACTCCATGGCATTCAAAATTATGATGATTACCCCCACATGAGTCACAAACAATTGGATGACTACTTGATGGGGCATTAATGTTTACCCTCTCCAATGACTTGGCAATTGCATCAACTTTTACTGCAAGAAGAGAATACCCATCATCCTGTTGAACACTTGCAACCCTCCTTGTTGTAGTCCTTTCATTGGACCAATGGTAGTTGTTAGTCGCCATTTGCTCAAGAAGATTATGAGCCTCGATAGTACTTTTGTTCATAAGAGCTCCTCCGGCTGCTGCATCAATTGTGCTCCTTATTTGATTTGAAAGACCATTGTAAAAAGTTTGCACTATCATCCAGTCTGGGATACCATGATGAGGACACTTTCTTTGTAAATCTTTAAACCTTTCCCATGCTTGATATGGTGTCTCTCCATCAAATTGAATGAAACTAGTAATATCATTCCTTAGCTTAGCAGTCTTTCCAGGAGGGAAATATTTTGCCAGAAAAGCACTTGTGAGTTGATCCCATGTAGTGATTGACCATGGGGCTTGAGATATCAGCCAAGTTTTTGCTTTATCCCTAAGAGAAAATGGGAAAAGCCTCAGTCTAATGGTATCATCAGTAACACCATTCATCTTGATTGTATCACAGATTTCTAAGAAATTTGCCAAATGAGCATTGGCATCTTCCATGACTCCTCCTCCAAACTGGGACTGTTGAACCATCTGAATGAGTGAAGGTTTGATTTCAAAATTGTTGGCTGCAATAGTGGGTCTTTCTATGCTGGATCGCATAACTGAGTTTGGCATAGCAAATTCGCGCAGTGCCCTATTAGCTCCATTGTCCACCATTTCTTCCTCTGCTCCTTCAAGTCTTTCCTCAAAAGTTTCTTGCTTAAATTCTTCTCCTTCTTCCAAAGCCTCTTGCTCGTTGGCCTTGTCTGCTTTCTCTTTTCTAAGTCTCTCCTTTTTGGCTTTGGTTAAAGCCTTACACCTTCGCTCGATTTCAGGATCCAATTCCTCTAAAATTGCTTCAGGGTCGTTTCTCATAAACACCTATACGAGCTGTACAATAAAAAAAATAAAAATTCAGTTTTAAAAATAAATCAAGGTGTCTAAAGTAATAGAATATATCAATTATATTAATATTGTCAAAAATTGCCTTCTCCGGCAACGGCGCCAAAAACTTGTTGCAAGATTTATGCAAGTGCACAGGTCGTGAACAAGTAATATAGTAGTGAAATAAGTGTCGATCCCACGAGGAAGGGTTGACAAGTACCAAAACTATTGAATATTCTATTATTTAGAAAATCAATTATGAGAAGTCGTATTTTAAGCTAAAGTAAAGTTCAAGTAAATAAATGATGATAATATGAAATAAGATTAAAGGCCTAGGATTTAGAATTCATCAATTGATTACCTATGATTACTTTATATTTTTTTAGATTGGATTATTTTTGCTGGAATTAATGATTAGATTTCCCTAAATTATATGATGTTCTCTCTCAAGATACAACATGTGTGCTCATATTAACCTTATGTCTACTCTCGTGATCATAAGCAATTAACACAAACCCATTAAGTTTTATGGAAATTCTTTAACAATCACAAAGAAGTATTCTTATATCTAAGCAATACATTTCCTAGGTCAATTATCCTAATGAACTAATATTGTGCTTCCACTTTCGCTACTTCACACAATATCTTAAATCATGCAATTAATGGCCAGTTAATTACAAGCATTAAATTCTAAGATAAAAGATTAATTTCAACAATCAACCCAATCAATTAAATATAAATAATCATATGCAAATCAAAAGATTATATCTAAATCATAGAAAAATAAATTTAGCTATTCATAATTAAAAGAGAAGAAACAATTAAATTAACAATAAAAATAATAAACATAATAATAACTTATAATTAAATTCAAGAATACAGTTTAGAGAGAACTTGTTTTGAGATACAATCTTTGATAAACTTGAGCTCCAAAAACTCCTCCTCTTGATAAAAATAACACAAACAAAAAAGAAACCTAATCTATTTTTTTTCTCTAAATGTTTTTTTGATGGATTTCTTTGATGTCATTTCCCTTTGCCAAGCATGGTATTTATAGACATGTTTGGTGGAAGAATTCAAGTTCCATTAAAAATTCTTATATCAAAAATTCAACATTGATGGTTAGGTTGGCTACCAACCATTGAATTCCTTCATCAATATTCAAAAATAGTTAAGTTGGCTACCAACCATTGAATTTCTTAATCAATATTAAAAAATGGTTAGGTTGGCTACCAACCATTGAATTTTGGCCACCAACCATTGAATTTATTTCTCATAGATTGAAAACTTGAATCATTGCTTACATCATTATTTTTACTGCATCATTTTGATCTGCAAAAATAATAAAAATACTTAAAATATGTTATAATTTATTTATAAGTTGTAGAACTATTTATTTCTAAAAACAAGCAATAATATTATTGCATTCTTGATAATTGAGCTAAAATTTAAGTTTAAACAATTAAAATAACTCTAAAAATATAGAGTTATCATGAATTCATATCGAATTTGAGTGTATAGTCACAATTTGCGGCTTTTTACTCTTAAAATTAAAATGTTATACAATTGTTTATTATTATGAGAAACTTTAAATACAATTCAAAAGTCTAAATTTTTAGATAATAAAACTCAAACGTTATATTAAATTTTGATATCATTTATTATTTTTTTTATGAGGGATTTTTTTTTGAACTCTAACACCTCTTCTTATCATGTACAAGACTTTTTATTAGTACCTGACATAAAGAGACTAAGAGCCAAGTAAGTTTAGATCGAGACATGAAAGAGTACGTAGTTCTAATACTATGTAAAAAACTTGAATCCAATGCAAAAGTCAAAACTATTAGCTAGTAAAAGCGAGATATTATATTAAGTTTTGATATTCTTTATTTTTTATATGAAATCTTTTAATGCTAACAATTATTTTTATTATTATTTTTAAAAAACTGGGGCAACAAATTTTAAAATAACAATACAATAATTTTTATAAAATGTGATCTGTATTTTTCAGCATTGGACTAAAAAAAAAAAAAAGGAACAAACATAAGCCTTTCTTCACCTCCACAGTGAATATTTGGAGCTTGTTAGCGAAGTCAACACGCCTTAGAGTTCCAAACGCAGCAATTAGTTAAGCAAAGACCGCAAGCACAATAATTCAAATTAAATTATCTTCTTTTTGTTTTTTGTTTTAAAAATTCTCTCCTTATTTTGACTGAGTCAAAGATGAAAGACTTCCAGACCCATAGCTATAGGTGATACTAATTAATTACATATAATATATATAGCCATGGCAGTCGTTGGAAATTAATTATTATTAATTTTTAAATAAAATATGTATATGTTTGAATATGCTCAGGTTCTTAGAGATATGAGCTGGTTTGCTGGCTTTTTGAAATTTTAAACTTTTGTTGCAGAGAAGGTTGCGTGGATGTTGCAGACATGAACAAAACTATTTCATGTGTCGTACAAGACTACAAGCACAGGGCTAATATTGAACTATCCATATTTATTTTTTGCGTAATGTTTGTTGATTTATTCCTTTACGTCACTGCACGTGTTTTTTCAAGTACATTTTAAAATTACTAAATAAACCTCCAGAGTTAAATTAGGGCTATAATTTATTTTTTTAATAAAAAAAGTATGAGTTATTTCAAAAATCCTTTAAATTCAAATTTTTGTAACCAACAGTTATTTAACTACCTAACAGTTAAAAGTTATCACAAACAGGTTTAATATGACTGTTGGGAACTAAAAACTAATAGTTGTATTAAGAAATTTTACTAAACACTAACTTAATTAATAAGAAATTTTAGTCTTCTTATTGATTAAGATTTTATTTTTTTGATCAATACATATAAAATAATCTTTTTTAATGCCACAATGAGATTTTAATGTCAAATTGAAAAGCACCTTTAGAGTGATATGAAAAAGTATAGTTTTGATTAATGTATAAATTAATATAAAAATATCACTACTGTTTATAGAGACGGCTCAGGGCATAGGCCTCAATTTTTTGAGGCTCTAATTTTTTTTATTAATTATATATAGTATTTTTTAAAAATTAATTAAATAAATGTTTTGGGGGTTCTCAAATTTGATACTAATCTTGTATTTTGACTCTTTTTTAGAAAATTTTAAATTTAAACAACTAATATTTTATTGACCAACTATTGAAAAGGAATTGTTTGGATTTTAAATATTGGTTATCTATACATAGTGACTTTCTTTATTGGGTTTTAAGTATTTGACTTTCTTTCTAAACTTCAATATAAAATATTAATTAGTAATTTTGCATCTCAAAAAGCAAGAAAAGTAAATTTTAAATAATTTAAAAAATTATATTTATATTCTTGAAGAGCTTCCAATTGATTCTTGTCTAGGGTTATACTGTCACATCTCAACTTCTAAGATATGACGGTCCTAGAATATGGGGAGATATAAGATCATACACATCCGTAGAACCCACTTATACTTACACAAATACTGCCTAGGATCATATCAAAACCTTTTACATTAACTTAAATAAACACCTTTTTTTTTTTTTATTTAGAATCCAATTAAAATCTCGAAGGATAATATTTCAAAATAAACATTCAAAAATAAATATTCTCGAAGCGTCTAAAGATAACTCTTCATAATATGTTAAACTAATTTTCTTGGACAAGGAATTCTCCAAGCGAAGTAGGATGCTTGAACCATCACCTTGCCTCCTCATAATGCTCACTTGGAACCACACAAGGAAAAATGGTGAGATAGATGATCTCAGTGAGTAAATAATAGGGATTATATAATAATACATATCCCTTAGAAAGGGCTCATAGCTCATAACTTATAGTTCATGATTCATAGTTTGCAATTTAGAAAGGTTTGCAGAAATCACACTTATAACACATAACACATAGAATGGAGGTTGCTGCCTTATTCGCTCGTAACATAATGTAGAGTGAAGGTTACTACCTTGTCCACTTATAATTCATTACATGTAAAGTGAAGATTGCTGCCATGTTCACACATAACTCATAACATGTAAAGTGAAGGCCACTGCCATGTTCACACATAACTCATAATATAATTTACAACATATAAAGGTAATAGTAGCATTGTAGGTGTTTAACTTACCAAACAAAAGACAAATAACAGTGTAGTTCTAGAAAGAATATAAGTTAGGGCAATAATCATAAATGTATTATCATTGAATAATAAAAAAATGGTTTTGGACCAATTATCCTTTGGCAACCCAAGCATACAAAGAAATCATTAAAATAGAAAAAAACTTGGGTTTCAAGATATCAAAGGTTCACAAAACATTTTAGCTTGCACTTGTAACTTGAAACATAATGTTTACTCACACTTGTAGCATGAATACAGTGTTTACTCACATTGGAAGCAGGAATATAGATTTTACTTACACTTATAGAATGAATATGATGTTTACTCACACTTGTAAAATGAATACGATGTTCACTCACACTTGTAGAATGAATACAATGTTTACTCACCTTATGGTTTCTTTGCTCCTAGTACATATAGCCCTTTTGAACCTTTAAAACTCCTCAAGCTCTAATATAATATTTAATTCAATACTTAGTATTTATTTAGTCATGATGCTATCCTATCCCATAACTATCCCATGCACATATAACATTCACATACACTTAGAGTTGCAATAGAAGTGCACTCATCACTTGCACATCACATGTTGACTTTAAAAGTCTTGCATACTTAGCCCTTATAGGCTCAAATGAAAACACATTACAATCATGTCAATACCTTTCTAAAGTCATCATAATATCATTATCTTAATATCAATTCACTTTAACAATCATCTTAGTACACTTAATACTTCCATACATGTCAACTTAACAAATAATCTTTCAAGCATCATGCTTATCTCATATGACCAATTCCTTCAATCAACCTCCTCATAGATTCAAGATCATTAATTCATTATTAACTTATCATACAACCTACTTCCATATTATCTAATCACATTCACATATTAATCCTAACATAAGGTTAAGATACCTTAAGTATACCCAATTGCTTATAGGCTAGTCTATAGTCATTCCTTCAACTAACATACAATTTTATCATTTATCATACATACATAAATGTCAATAATCATCAAAATACATTGCATAAAAATTATAGATATTGAGATAAAAATGCCATGGTAGGCCGAATGCATCATCAAGGGAAAAATTGAATTTTTCTTACTTTTCGCACTTTCTGTCTATTACAGTAATATGTAAAAATATGGTTTGAATCAAGATTTTTCATGTAATAAAAACCAAAATCATTTTAGAATACTAATCCATAGGAATCGGCCCTAATTGGTATATCATTCATGAAAATTCAATTTTTGGCTTTAGGATGTAAAACCATGAGTTTTCTTGTTTTTCAATATTTTCTGGTCATTACAGTAATATGTAAACAGGTGGTTTAAATCATTATTTTTCATTTAATCACAGAAAATATTAATTTAGAACATCTTCATGCATGATTCGACAACCATAGATAATAATTATGCAAGAAAATTCAAAGTTTCAAGGCTTAAGGTGAAAATCATGAGTTTTTGCGCTTTTCGTGCTTTCCGATCATTATAGTAATATACAAACACATGATTTAAATCATTATTTTTCATCTAAACAAAACAAATATCAATTTAGAATCCATCCATACACAAATCGACAGTCACATGTTCAAGAAATCATAGAATTTTCAAACTTCTAAGTTCTAGCACAAAAATCTTGAATTTTTTTGTTTTCTAAAACTTTTCGGTTATTATAGTAATATATAGAAATATAGTTTAATCTAATATTTTTCATTAAAACACATCAAAAATCAGTTTAGAAATCATTGATGCACAAATTGCCCCCCTTTAGTGATGTTTGTGCATAAAAATTATGATTTTAAGTTATAGAATTTATCTTTGGAGAAATCTCACGGAAAGATTTGTGTTTTCTATAGAGAATTAATTTTCTCCCTCAAAAACTCACCCAAATAGAATTAAATCTGTGAAAATTAATAAACAACCAGTTCAAAATAACTTTTTCATAATTTATTTCATAGAAATCAATTAAGGAATTAAAAGAGAAGAAAAATTTACGATTACAAGAGAGAAATTGCAAAATTGAAAAGAGTTTTCTTAATTTCAGTAGAGAAAATTATTTTGAGAGAATTTTTCTATGAAAATACAAGAATAACAAAGTGTGGCTACTGTCTAAACTGATGGGGGCCGAAATTTTCCTTATATATTGGGGTTTTAGGTGAAATTTCTAAGTTTACCCTTAATGAACTAGATTATGAGTATTTTATTGTAGTAGGCTTTTGGGTATTTGGGTTTTTTTAATTAATTTAGGACTAATTATAGGTAATTAAAAATAAAATATTTTTCTTATTATTTTCATTAAAATTTCCCCCAAAACATTTATTTGAAATTTTTTTAAAAATATTCATAAAATTAATTTATGCTTAAAAATTGACTTTTTATGTGAAAATTCATTTTACGAAAAATAAATTATTTCATGCTAATACATTTTATTC
Organism: Reutealis trisperma; assembly: GCA_947687605.1. Classification (NCBI taxonomy): domain Eukaryota; kingdom Viridiplantae; phylum Streptophyta; class Magnoliopsida; order Malpighiales; family Euphorbiaceae; genus Reutealis; species Reutealis trisperma. The sequence continues at coordinate 25,608 of CANTUT010001912.1, read as the reverse complement.
AAATCATTTATTTCACAATAATAATTCATATTAGGTATATTAAAATTTATTTAACATATCTCAAACTCATAAATCACGTCATTCATGAATTTTCATATAGTTACATAATTTGTTATAATAAGTCTAAATTTAAATAATTTGTCAGTAAAACTCTTAGGGTAAAATGTGGGTTGTTACATATACGTATTCTTGAAATCGCCCTGACTTCTTAGATAAAAAAATAATAAAGAAAAAGATGAAGAAATTATAAAAATTTTAAAAGAAAAGATATCATCAAGATTAGAACCTTTTGAACACTAAGACATATTTTAATGATAAGTGCATGTACAATCCAAAAATATAAACTGAAATTTGATTCCTCTCTCCTCTATAAAAAAAAAAAAAAAGATTAGATTTCTCTTTTTAATATTTGTACAAGATGGGATTTCATTTTATTGGAAAACGAATCTTACATTGAATAATATGAAATTCATCAAAAATTTGTATGTATATAAGGATGAATACTAACGCTCGGTATTACTGTTAGGGTTAAAAAAATACTTTTAGAAATTTTTTTGATTTAATTAATTGAAGTTTATTATTTTTTATAAACGTTTTTTTGAAATCTA
>CANTUT010001912.1:2500-20000 GCA_947687605.1 Reutealis trisperma | reverse complement strand
TGTAATCATAACAAAAATCAGTTTGGAATACAATCGCACACAAATCACCCCCTCCCAAAATGCATATGCATGAAAATTCTAACTTTAGGTTTTAGGGTTCACCTTTGATAGATTTGCAAAAAAAGAGATATGTTTATAGTTGGAAATCAGTTTTGCCCTCAAAAACACCTAGGCTATATTTAATAAGAAGAAAAATAGTAAATATACAGCCCCATCTAGATTACTCATGATTAATTTTATAAAAATAAAAAAAGTAGCTTGAAAGAAGAGGAAAACTTATGAAGAAGATTGAGAGAAAATTCTATAAAAATATGATGGATAACAGAATGGAGGCGGCCTAAACACAAGGGGTCGAATATTCAGTTAATTTTACGGTTTTGGCCATCATATTTTTATAGAATTTTTGAGAGAAAATTCTATAAAAATATGATGGATAACAGAATGGAGGCTGCCTAAACACAAGGGGGTTGAATATTTGGTTAATTTTAGGGTTTTGGTGCAAAATTAAAAGTTTGCCATTAATGAACTAGGTTATGACTGTTTTAGTGTATTGGGTTTTTAATATAATTTATGAGCTGATTATGAATAATTAAAAATAAAATATTTTGCTTCTTATTTTCATTAAAATCCCCCCAAAAATATTTAATTTAAAATATTTTTAAAATTCTCATAAAAATTATTTTATACTTAAAAATCGTTTTGTACATGAAAATTCACTTTGTATGTAAACCATTTTATGCTTTTGCACTTTACATAAATCACCTATTTCATATCCGAAATTCATATTATGTATATTAGGATTAGTCTAGTATGCCATTTGCTCATAACTTACATAACACATGAAATTTTATAAAAGCCTACACTTTATCAAAATAGTTCTAAATCAAACAATTTGTCATTAAACTCCTAGAGAGAGTGTGAGTTGTTACATGCTTAAAATGCACTTTTTTTTAAACTCAACTCCGACAGGGCCTTACAACTCAACTAACTAATATGTTAGTTCGGATAGAAGGGTTAATATGAATAAATTATACTATATACACACACTTCATATTGAATAAATATACATTATAATAAGAGCATCAACACATCTCTGGAGTCTTGGATCGAGAGGGATGAAATCTTTAATTTTTTTTTTTTTTAAAGAAAATCTTAAATGCATGGAAGTGGTTAATTAAGGGTATATATATATAGAATACATACAATATATACAATGATAGAATGACGAGATCCATTGAGGACTCCAAAGTAGATACAGAACGCAAAATGTCTATGATAAATGTGAGATTGGAATCCAAATCTTGATCTATTATAGCATCGATTATTTTCTTCAACACTGTTTATACATATATATATATATATATATATATATATATATATATAAAATTCTACTTGCATTTAAGCTGTCAACAAAAACAAAGAGCTAGCTTATTGTTTAGACAGTAGTGTCACCATCTTGTGTTCTAGCTATAGTGTGAGATTCTCCTCTTGTTATGTACAAAGAATGGTGAAAAAATCTTTTTTTTTTTTTTTTTTTTAAATTTAAGATAATTGCAAGTCCATGTAGTGAATGAATGAACCAATGAATAAGTGACTAAAAAGAGTATATATAGTATTGTTCAGCTCCAGCTCTAGCTTCAGCTGGCAATGAGTTGATACATGCATTATTGAATTTTTTGTTTGATAAGATTGTTCAGTTTAATTGTTTCGTTCAGTTAGCTCACTACATGTTAAAGACTTGGTCAGCTCTTATATCCCCACCACCACAACATTTCTTCTTTGGCATGTAATTAATGCCATGATACTTTACCTCTTTCTGTCTAAATTTGCAAGAATTTGCAAATTTAATTCAAATAAAAAAGGTGTATATATATATATATATATATATATATATATATATATATATATATATATATATATATATATTGGTTTATTTCTTGAATATTTATTTATATATTATATTAATTGAATGCAAAATGCCTCAAGTTATTTGATAACTGAAACTCTAAACGTCAAAAGCGAATTATATATTTAAAAGTTAAATGGTTGGAAGTTGATTCAACAATACATTTAACATTGCGTACCTTTCCCCTAATTAGAAATATTAATTCTACTAAATGATATCAATATAAAATGTCAAATGAAAAATTTCATGTTAGGGTCACTTTCTCTGTCCAAAAATGGAAGTAAAAAGAGCTAAAAAAGTGTTATAATTAATTAAAAATAGGAGGAAAAAAAAAAGTAAAAGAAAAAGCTACTATCTTAACCCCACATGCAAACCTTATCTCCCACCACCACCACCACAATCCAAAATCTAAATAAATAAATAAATAAAAGAACAAGCTAGCTAGGCTTGCGAGCCATATAAACTTTTGATGCCAGATCAGAAGTATCAATGCATATGGGTCAGTGACTGAGCTGCTTGGCAAAGGCACAATCCATAATGTTTTCTGACATTTTTTTTTTTGTATTGAAATTTTTTACAAAAAAGGAATTATCAAAATTTAAATTTATGATCTCCTGCATTACAAAACATTTAATAACTTACATTTTATTATTATTTGGAATCATTTAAGATAATCCAAAATTTAAAAAATAAAAAATAAATAAAAAAATAAACTGACAATTCCTTGTAATAAATTTTATTTTTCCAACTTGGCTCCATCTTCACTTTAAAGGATGCTCTGCCTCACTCTTCTTTTCCCCATAAGCATTTTTTCACCAAGAAAGATTTAAGAGATGAGCACAGACCTGGACCATTCTTCTTCTTTTTCTTCTTCTTCTTCTTCTTCTTCTTCTTCTTCATGTTACCTTGTAGATGATGACTATATTGACATGGAAGTGAGCTCTTCTTCTAACAACTTGTCCTGTTACTCACCACAAAACAGAGAGTTTGAGTTTCAGATGTCTTCAATTTGTAAAGATAAAGATGCTGCAACTTTTCCAGCTGATGAACTCTTCTACAAAGGCAAACTTCTCCCTCTTCATCTCCCTCCTCGCTTACAAATGGTTCAAAAACTCCTCCAAAAGCCTCCTCCCACCACCACCGCCACTACCACCACTATCACCAATACTTGTTATAGCAAAAATGAAACTTTCCAAGAAAACTATTCTATTCCTTTCATTAGTTTTCCTACCACAACCACTATAACCACTACCTCATTAGAATCTTGCAATATCTCACCTTCAGAATGTTTCGCAGTTAGTTGCGATAGTTGCGAACTAAACCCAGCAGATGACTATTTCTTTGAATTAGCAACTGAAATTAATAGCTTAATTGGAAACCAGACTCCAACAAAGAAGTCTTGGACCAAGAAATTGAAGCAGTCTTTATTATTGGGTAAAAAACTAAAGGCTTCAAGTGCTTATCTCAAGTCTTTATCATTTTTCAAAAAGTCTGGCCGTGCAAATGAATCCTGTGCTAAAGCTGAACCAGAAGTTATCTCAAAAGACAATAATAATAATAATAATAACAACAAGTACATGATGGTAGCCAAGAAAAATTCGTCATTTGCAAATACACTGATGAAAAGCATTGAGAAAGAAATGGGTAGTTCAGAAATTTTCCACAGCCAAAGAAGATCTTTCTCTGGTGCAATTCAAAGACATTCCACAGCTAATTACAAGTCATTGTCATCTTCTTCTGGCACTTCTTTTTCTTCTTCTTCTTCATCCTTCTCATTTAGTTCTTCTTCAAATGGGCTTTGTGATTCACAATTACTCAGGAGAAGTAATAGTGCTAATTCAGAAATTGAGAGTTCAGTTGAAGGAGCAATTGCCTACTGTAAAAAATCTCATCAGCAGTTATTTTGTTCTGCACAAGTTACTGCTACTGAAGTTCTATAGGTTTTGAAGATCTCATTTTCTTTAAAGTCCTAAACTATGTATTATATAGATTAATTATGGTAAGAGAAGGTTATTGACAAGATGGGTTATCTCATTTTCCTAGCAAACATTTTAAAATCTCTGTTTTGTTTTTTCAGAAAGTTAGGTTGTTAATTTCATTGTATATATCATTTTCAAGATTATGCTTTCTCTCCAGTGTCATTGTACTTGCATAAAATTATGAGGTTATTCAATTAAGATATGAATCCAAAATGTATTTTCAAATTTTCAATTGTCCTCTTTCTTTTTCTTTTCATAACACTTACAATAAGAAAAAAGTCAATCACTACCCATTAAGTTAACAATTCAGTAATCAAGTGTAGTTAATGATGACAATCACTACCCATTAAGTTAACAATTCAGTAATCAAGTGTAGTTAATGATGAAGTGTTATTTTCTTTCTAAAAGAAAGAAAAAAAAATTGATGAAGTGTTAGTTTTGTTTATATATAAGAAGTCATGTTCTAAATATTTGACATATTTTTCTTTTTAAAATTTTTAATTTTTAGACATAAAAAATGCAAATAATGTGATATATTTACAATAGTTATGCTAATTAATTTATATGTCACATCATCAAAAAATTTTTTTTTTCCACTAATCAATTTTTAGTTTAATAGTGCTGGAGTTTTTTTCAAAAACTGTAACTAGGATCTTGAATTTAAGCGACAATAATACTTAAATTTATAAAAAAAAAATATTGTTTTATTAATTATTTCTCATTAGCCAATTAAATCCTCTAAAGCTATGAAATGTCAAATTCGAAATTGTCAAATAAATAAATGAATAAAAATTACAGATTCCAAAATGTAGAAATAGGAAACCATATGATATTTTCTTTTAACTTTTCCATTTTTTTTTTCTAAGTCAATATATTATAATCCAAAGTCCATAAAATACAATATAATTGAAATAAAATTAAAAATATGCAAAAATAAATTGATATTGATAAAATTAAAAAAATATAAAATATAATTAAAAAGATGAAGTAATTTGTAAAGAAAGAGAAAAAGTGGGAAATCTTCCTACCCTCCTGGAATTTGTCTCAAATAGAATGAGAATTTTTTCAATTTTTATTCTCATGGAGTGGAGATGGAAGATATTTTTTTCACGTTAGAGTGTATTCCCCATCCACGGGTATCTCATCCCCTTCCCCGTGGGATTCAATATTATATTTACACAATTATCATTAATATATATATATATATATATATATATATATATATATATATATATATATATATATATATATATATATATTATTTGGTATTGTTCATATATTTTATTATTTTTTATATATTACTTATTAATTGTTGCATGATTTCTGCAAGTGCACAAATAATGACCAAGTAATATAGTAGTGAAATAAGTATCGATCTCATGAGAAATAATTGACAATTACCGAAATAATTGACAATTACCAAAATTATTGAATATTTTATTATTTAGACTATCATTCAAAAATTCTTGTGATTTAAATTAAACTAGATATTTAGTGCTATTACACAAGTAAGTAAAATGTGAATAATTGAACCAAAAAGATCACTTCAAGATAAAATTCCCAAGTAAGTGGTGGAGTTACAATGGTTCCAATTAAAAATCACTTTCTTAGACAGAATATTATCAAAATAAATAAATTAGTATTGCAATAATTCACTAAATCTATACTTGACAATAGAAAAATTATTATAAAATTATTTTAGACAAAATTTAAAAACTAATTCGATATATGTAAATCCTAGGATTTAGATTTCATCAAATAATTACCTATGGTGTTCTTATGTTTTCTTGGTTGGTTTAAGTTTATTAGAATTAATGATTGGATTTCCCTTAATTATGTGAAGTTCTCTCTCAAGATAAATCACAAAGTATTCATATTAACCTTATGTTTACTCTTGTGATCACAAGCAACTAATATAAATCCATTAAGTTTTATGGAAATTGTTTTAACAATTACAAAGGAGTGTTCTTATCTCTAAGTAACATGTACCCTAGGTCTAATATCTTAATAAACTAATATTATGTTTTCACTCTCGCTACTTCACATAATATCTTTAAACATGTAAATAATAATCAAGTATTCACAAGCATTAAGTTCTAAGATAAAAGATTAATTCCAATAATCAAAAAACTCAATCAATCAAACATAGAATACCATAAAATAATCAAGGGATTATACCTAAATCTTAAAAAGATAAATTTAGCTACTTATAATTAAAAGGGAAGAAACAATTAAATTAACAATTAACATAATAATAAACATAATAACAACTTATAATTAAATTCAACAATAGAGTTTATAAAGAACTTGTTTTAGGATACAATTTTTGATGAACTCAAGCTTCAAAAACTCTTCTTCTAGATCAAAATAACAATAAAAGAAATTTACACTAAGAAACTATATGAAAATATCTCTACATCTATTTTTTTTTTCCTACTTTGAATTGTTATTTTGGAGAAGGGAGGTAATGCTTATTTATTGGCAAATTTCATCATCTTTTTCAACCATATTGCATCATTGACTGCATCATTATTTTCATGACATCATCGTCTGCATCATTTATTTCATGACATCATCGCCTTTATCATTTATAAAATGACATTATTGTCTGCATCATTTATAAAATGACATAATCACTTGAGTCATGACATTATTCCATCATTGTGACATCATTTTGATATGCAAAAATAAAATAAAAATACTAAAAACATATCATAATTTATTTATAAATTATAAAACTATGTATTTCTAAAAATAAGTAATAATATTATTGCATTCTCGAGAACTGAGTTAAAATTTGAGTTTAAACAAATAAAATAACTCTAAGAATATAGAGTTATCACACCCCCAAACTTAAGTTTTTGCTTGTCCTCAAGTAAAATAAAATTCAGATCCTAAACTAGTCCACTTTTGTAGAAAATTATGATTGCATTGAGCATATGCAATAAGCTTTTAAATCCCTAGGTGTCCCATAGAGGACGAGTTATAGTCTTGTGAAGGCTTCTAGTAGTGATACCCACAAATACCTATAAAACTCTAAACTTTCAGTTATTTATTTCAGAGAATAATAAAATACCACAAAAAAGAAATTTAATCCTCTCATGTTGAATTTTTTTTTTAAAGGTCTCAATAAATTAATATTTACAAACAACATATCAATAGTATTGTAATTCAAACTTCTATCTCAGTTTTAAAACAATCATTTTCTTAATTATGTGTTGAATAACCATGCATTAAATCAACCACAAAGAAATTATTGTACTTCGATAGGCATATACACACTAATATCTTTAAATGCCTATATCAAAAGATATAAAATAGATGTACAAATCTCATAAGCATGTTAATGCAAACAATCTCCACTAATGAAATTCGCAAATCGAGAGAAATCAATAGGTCTTAACTAGGCATGTAATGGGGCTAATACAAAGTCTTTTGGTTGAATAAAGAAAATGCTAAATGAACAAAAGTAAGATAATTATGCCAAGTTTACAAAAAAAAAAAAAAATTAATAGCTCAAATAAAGAGATTATATTAATGAAGGATAACTTCCATCTTAAGCATTATTCTTCTTCAATGTTTTCTTCTTTTAAGCCCCCTCTTCTTCTTTTTCTTCTTCTTTTTTTTTTTCACCAACAATATTATTTTAAGGTTAAGTAAGAATTACTAACTTTTACTTCATTCATTTTTCTTACTTTCCCCCAAACTTATTTTAAGCAGAAGGTGGTCTTTTAAAATGAATAATACTCTCAGTTGTTAGAGATCCTTATTTTCTTTTGAAACTTTAATAATTCCCTTTTCTTCATTAGATTGTAAGCTTGACAAAATTATCTCACAAATAGGGTAAAGGATAACAATTAAAGTTAATTAACAAAGAAAAGAAAGCTAAAATTAACAAGGCACAAAGGGGTAAACTAATTAAAAAATTAAAATAAGTGTGGATATAAGTAATATGCTAAACAAACAATGCCTAAATCATATCTTTCTTTCAAAATGAATTCAAAATTTCACCTCAAAAGTTTGCAAAAACATTTTCTAAGATAAGTGAGGCAAATGAAGATAAAAAATGTGTAGAAGCCTTCTCTAAGTAAGCATACATAAATTTAATGCAATCAATATAATGCAAAGCAAATCAAAATATAATCTTAATAAAAGTTAATTTCTTATCCAAAATAGTTGCTCAACTTGGAATACTTTAATAAATTGTCTACAAATACCAATTATAATCAATCATTGGCCTTTCATTAAATTATTTAACATAAGTATATTTTATCAATAAAAGAGTAAAAATTTTAAATTTATTCATCAAAACATAAAAGAAATGACTGAAAACAAAAAACAAACTAAACCTCTCCCAAAACTTGCAATGGACATTGTCCTCAATATCAAAGAAATAAACCAAAAGAAAGAAAATACTCCCTCTTGTAGAAAAGTGGATTCAAAATTATAAGCAAGATGTGCATTCCACTTTCTTGTTTCCTATAAAACATTATGAAACAATACTAAAAGCAAGCATGAGAAACTAATCACACAATAAGAAAATATCAATTTTTTTTGTATTTTTATTTATTTTTATTTTTGGAAACTAGAAAAAAAAAATAAATACAGATACATATCAAGAGCATAAAAAGTACTCTTTACTTGGCCATCTTGCATGAACAACTCTTTAGTTAGTTAGTTAGTTATTATTATTTTTTTTTGAAAAGGAAAATCACAAAAATTTAAGATGCGTATCAAAAGTAACAAAGTAACTCTTTACTCAACTATCTTACATTTAGTGAATCAGAACTAAAACTTCGCTTGATCAGGTGCAACAAAAAAACAATGCAATAAGAAAAACTAAAAGAGTTAGGGAAGTTACAATAAGAGATTTAGATCTAGTCCTCGCTTCTTACTACTATTGGCCCTAGGGTACCAAACCACCTGTGCTATCAATGGATTAGGTTTGGATTTAAAGTTTTACAATTGATCAATCAATTGATTAATAGTTGAAGCAAAGACTAGAATGCATCGACTTGCTAGTATCATAAAACCTTATTCCATAGAATGATCGAGAAAAGATAGCAAACCATTATAAAAACCATCAACATTAAGTAATCACAATGGCTTTTGAAGAACAGTTAATTGGGTCCACAATACAATGGTGAAGATATCTTCAAATATTTCTAGACCACCTGTAATGCGATAAAAGCATCAGCATTGAGATTCGTGTATGCCATTCATTCGTACATGCTCATGACTTGCAACTCATTACCTATAGTTCCATCGGTGATGTGTTTATTTTATGCCAAAGCCTTTAGAACTATCCCTAAGACTTTGCTACCTCCAATATATGTAGAACTTGTGACACAATCCTTTAATCCTAAACTACCTCTCTCAAACACTAAATCAATTTTTCATTCAGCCAAAATCTTTCTAAGTTCATTAGCTGCTATCAAGTACTCTCTTTTCTTGCCAGAGTTTGGACTACAAAAGACACAAATAGTTTTGAATTTGCATATTGAGGCTTCTGCCATTTTCTTATAGATCTCTCCAAAAGATTGTATGCATATTCACAATAATGAATGTGCATATAAAGAAACCAGAAGAGTAAAAGAATAGTTCAATAGGGTAAAATAATTGTTGATAGAAAAAAATAAAAAAAAAAATAATAATAAAAACAAAAATAATCAATGTTGCATGTACAAACGTCAAAAAGAAAGTATTGAAAAACTAAAAGCAAATATTAAAAGTCTAAAACTGTTAAAAGTAGAAAAATCTGCAGGAAAATAAAATCCATGTGCTAAAAAGTTAGAAAGTACTACAAGATGTTGAAAAATAATGCATCGAAAAATAAAAAAAGTTAGTGATGCACCTGATTATGAATAGTAGTTGTGATTTTGGCTCACATCTTCCTCTGGTTTTATGTCCAGTAACTGCTTAAATGCCTTTTATGAGTCGAGGATAGGCTTCCCATCTAGTTTTCTTATTAACTGGCAAATAGGGTCTTTCAACGTTAAATTCCCTAACCTGTAACGCTGCTTTTCTTCTTTGAATAAGTCCTATAAATCTAAAAGAGTATGTTGAACTTGTCCACAAGGATGCATCTCAAGAGTCTGTAGGATATTTCCAAAGACTATTTACTCAATCCATCCTTTATGAATTTAATTTTGTCTTCTCGATTTATAGATGCAAATCCAATGTTTCTACAACATGTGTTGCAATTCCATCTTGCACACTTATAGCAGACTCCCATTCTCTTAGCTCTCCTTTTTTTTTTAGTAAGAACTTCTTCCTGTACTTGGCAAATATTTAATAAATGAGTCATCAAGCTCACTTGCCAATCATACTTTGGCTTCTATGATCCAGCGAATATCCTTAGGAAGATTCAGAAGCCCAAATGCCTTCATTCTTTCTAGTCTGCATTCATCAATTTTCCTGAGTACATCTTAGGGAAGAGTTGGAAACATGTTTTTTAGTGCTGCAAGAGATGCTTCCATATCTAATTAACTAGTTAAGAAAATGGAGGAGAAAATTTATAACGAAATAACTAAACAGAAATAAAAGAATCCTAATAAAGGAAAAACTTAGGTTTCCTCCTAATAAGTTATTTAATGACTCATAAACAACACTAAAGCAAAATTAAAATAGAAGGAAACAAACAAAAAAACAAAGAAATTAAAAAGAAGTAAAAAAAAGTTAGAAATTTGGGTTGCCTCCCAAAAGCGCTTAATTTATAGTCTTTAGCTTACTATAGCTAGATCTTTATTAAGGAGGACAATACACAAAGTATATCATCCCGATAATTATGGAAAGATAGACTTTTGCCAATTTTAATAAGTCCAGCTAGCTTGATTTAAGCTTGTCCAAGTCATGCAGTGAAGTTTGTTCTCAAAAGAGGCTAAAACTGCTGCACTTATCTTCTCACCTAAAAACACTAAAAACAACAAACCAAACACATAAAGAGGAATTAAAAATTTTGAAAGTAAACAATAAAATCAAATCAAATAACCTGGATTGCCTCTTAAGAAGCACTTTTTTAACGTCATATTAGCTGGTCGTTAATGTTATCCCTTTTCATCCATGGACCTGGAGGTTTCATCATGTTGTTTTCCTCCATATTTCAGAATGAAGAGTAATTTGCAAAGATTGTGGCTCTCATTGCTCCACCACTTCATTGTAAACCATAAAAGATGTATCTTTGTCACTCTATGACTTGGAAACTTCAATTTGATCTTGCTAGGCACAAGATCATATAGATTTATCCATGGACTTGTTAATTTTTTAGCTTTGGAATTCAACAAATTCTGCACTTCATCTATATGCACCTCTTGCAACTTTGAGATGCTGCACCTGAATTTGCTTATCTTTATCTCCATAAACTCCATGAAACTAAGATCCTTCTCTAAACAAGGTTTGGAAGATACAAGCACTGGCCACATACTTGATTCTCCCATAATTGAGCACATAGACAAAGATGGTAACTGTGTAAGATCGGTTATGGGATGGCTATCAACTGATGGAATTTGAGATAATGGATGGGTAGGTGTTTGGATTAGGGTGAAAATTTGGATTAGGATGGAAGGTAGAGATATTGGAAAATTGGAAGATATGGGCCTTTCCAAATCAATGTTTCATTCTCATGGTTCTCAAGTATTTCATTCTCCTCACTAGAGAACTCATCAATACTTCTATTGACCATCTCATCATTAAAAAAGAAGTCATCTTCATGGATCATTGATCACTCAAAATATGAAATGGTCTCCCTAGTATTTTATACTTCTTCCTCTTCCAATTTTTCAATATAGGATTGCTCAATTGAATCTTCATCTTTATAGTATCCCATATGCTTTACATCACCATTATCCTCACCATACTTATCTTCTAATGAGACATCATCCCTTAAACATCCTTGCATGCTCTGTTATGATGTGTCCACTTCAGTGTGAATTGGGAAGTTGCCTTGATTTAACTCCACATAACTGACCAACACTCCAATTTTCTCTTCAATTCTTTTATAGCTATTAGTCAATTCATTGTCTTTAGCATCCAATCTATCTTTCTCTTCCCAATTCTTACACATTTTCTCAGTGGATTCCAGAAAATTTTCTAATGTAAGCTCAAAGGATGACTTATCCTTTTTGTATGGCATACCCTTGTCACAAGTGGAATTTATGAACCTCTCTAATGTAAGTTCAAGGGATGACTTCTCTTCACTTGGTGGTATATTTTGTCTTTCATTCCACCCATAATTGTTTTGGAAGTCAGGTTGATAATAGTATCCTTGGTCATAATACTAACTTTCGTTGTAACTCTATTTTGGACTTGGATAGGAAGTCCAATGCTGAAAATTGTTAAAATCCATGAACAAAATCTGCAAACACAACTAAAAAAAAATAAATAAAAAGAATTAAAAACACAAAATGTCTAAATTAATAGAATATATCAAATCAATTGATAGTCATATTGTCGCCTTTCCCGGCAATGGCTCCAAAAACTTGTTGCCTAATTTCTACAAGTACATAGGTTGTGAACAAGTTATATAGTAGTGAAATAAGTGTTGATCCCATGAGGAAGGGTTGACAATTACCAAAATTATTGAATATTCTATTATTTAGACTATCATTCAAAAATTCTTGTGATTTAAATTAAACTAGATATTTAGTGCTATTGCACAGATAAGTAAAATGTGAATGACTGAACTAAAAAGATCACTTCAAGATAAAATTCCCAGGTAAGTGGTGGGGTCACAACAGTCTCACTTAAGAATTACTTTCTTAGATAGAGTATTATCAAGATAAACAATTTAGTAGCGCAATAATTCACTAAATTTATACCTGATAATAGAAAAATTAATTATAAAATTATTTTAGACAAAATTTAAAAACTAATTCAATATATGTAAATCCTAGGATTTAGATTTCATCAAATAATTACCTATGGTGTTCTTATATTTTCTTGGTTGGTTTAATTTTATTAGCCTTAATGATTAGATTTCCCTTAATTATGTGAAATTTTCTCTCAAGATAAATCACAAAGTATTTATGTTAACCGTATGTCTACTCTCGTGATCACAAGCAATTAACATAAATCCATTAAGTTTTATGGAAATCTATTTAACAATCACAAAGGAGTGTTCTTATCTCTAAGCAAAATGTACCCTAGGTCTAATATCTTAATCAACTAATATTATGTTTCCTTTCTCGCTACTTCACATAATATCTTTAAACATGTAAATAGCGATCAAGTATTCACAAGTATTAAGTTCTAAGATAAAAAGATTAATTCCAATAATCAAAACACTCAATCAATCAAACATAGAACACCATAAAATAATCAAGAGATTATATCTAAATCCTAAAAAGATAAATTTAGCTACTCATAATTAAAAGGGAAGAAACAATTAAATTAACAATTAACGTAATAATAAACATAGTAACAACTTATAATTAAATTTAAGAATAGAGTTTAGAACGAACTTATTTTGGGATACAATTTTTGATGAACTCAAGTTCCAAAAAAGCTTCTTTTTGATTAAAATAACAATAAAAGAAATCTACACTAAGAAACTATATGAAAATATATCTACATCTATTTTTTTTTTGTACTTTGAATTGTGATTTTGGAAAAAGGAAGTAATCCCAGTTTATAGGCAGATTCCACCTTCTTTTTCAACCATATTGCATCATTGACTGCATCATTATTTTCATGACATCATCATCTACATCATTTATTTTATGACATCATTGCCTGCATCATTTATAAAATGATATCATTATCTGCATCATTTATAAAATGACATCATCGCTTGAGTCATGACATTATTGCATCATTGTGACATCATTTTGATATGTAAAAATAAAATAAAAATACTAAAAACATATCATAATTTATTTATAAATTGTAGAACTATGTATTTCTAAAAATAAGTAATAATATTTTTGCATTCTTGAGAACTGAGCTAAAATTTAAGTTTAAATGAATAAAATAACTCTAAAAATATAGAGTTATCATTAGTATATATATTTAGTATTACTTATATATTTATATACATTTATAAAATTCTTAAATAATAACTGAAAAATAAGAATAAATTTATATAGAAAATATTAATATATTTAGATACACAAAGCATAAAGAGATTAATTAATCCAATATTAAATTTTTCTGAGTTGTCATGAGAGAATTAATATATATAGATACACACACACACACACATTTTGATTTAAAGATATTGAAATTAGTTTAAAGCTAATTAAAATCCAATTTTTAAATTTTTAAATATTAGATTCTACCATCTAAAAATTGAAGGGAGATAAAATAAAACAAAAATTTTAAGTGGAGAATAAGAATCCCTGCAGTAGGCGAAGAAGGATTGATTAGATCAAAACTTTCTTTAAGAGTTATGTAATTTCCTTGAAGATGTATAAGAATTTGGAACTAAGGAAACATATCAAAGGTTGGTAGATCTATACAATCTATATTCAAAAGAATAAAGCATTAGTGATAGTAGTTGATAAACTAGTCAATGGTAAGTAACTTGTATCACTAACCATGCATTTCCTACAATACTATACATGGGTAGTGTGAACCCTTAATTTTGCACCCTCATCATCTAGTCATAGCTTAGCACCTGCTAAGTTTAATGTGCTATATGGAGCTGTTACAACGGTCTTGCTAGCTGGTTAGCGGAAGGGGGTTCGGGGGCAATGCCCCAGAAAGAAATTTTTTTTAACCTTCATTTGCATTGCTATCTGAACATCCAAATTTCCTAAACCCCAAACCAAGCAATCCCTAAAAAAAAAAGATAGCGCTGTTGGACTTGGCGAGGCTCTGCGTGTGTTGCTAGCCATGTCACGCGATTGCCGTGTAGAGGCGGAATGCCCAAAATGCCTTTTTTTTCTATTTTTTTAGTATTTTTTAGCTCTATCCTTTTCATCTTTTCACATTTTCACTTCTCAGATCACCTTTATTTTCCTATAAATAGTCCTTCCATTTCCTCATTTCAAAGACACATTGAGTTAGAGTTGATAGCTATACTTTAATTCTTCTCTTCGTCTCTCTCCAATAACTCTCTAATTAATTAATTAATCTTTTTAATTAATTAATTATCTTACCCTAACCAAGTTAATTAATATTTTAATTAACTAAAATTCTTTTTTTAAAATTAAAATTAATCACTCAATTAATTAATTAATTAATCTTTTTAATTAATTAATTAATCAATTTTTTCCAAAATCAAATTAATCCTTTTTTTTAATTCACCCTTTTTCCAAATTAATTAATTAATCTTTTTAATTAATCAATTCATCCATCCATTTCATTACATTAATTAGTTAATTTGTCATTTTAATTAATCAATTAATTTCCCAATCAAATCCAATCATCTGGTCCCGATAAAATAGAACTTCGATTCGGTAAAATCCTCTGCCCACCAAAAGCCAAGGTATCAGCTTTTTCCTCTCAAACCCAAATCAAATCAATCCATCCAATGAACCTCTAAACCCCCTCCACTTAATTGTGGAATAAACTGCGTGGGTTTTGATTCCCATTCAATGGGTTACATAGGCACATTTAGAATCTAAATCTGAATCTCAAATCTAAATCCCAATCAATCTCCTTTCTTATTTTTTTAATTAATGTAATTTGTGAATATTTTATTTTAATTTTTTCATTGCACTCATACTATACTCATGTATCATATAATATTTGTCATCCATGAAATTAATTTTTTAAGTCAAATTAAAATTAAGAGCTAAATTTAGATTATTAAAACCTAAAAATCTCATCCCCGAACTCAACTTGGTTCAAGGCTGTAATTTTATCCATGGCTAAATTAATTGAAAATTAATGAATTGGAGTCAATTGGGTTTTTCCTTAATTTTCCAATTTAAAAATAAATTAGGATGGCGACTCCCAAAATCATTTTCAAAATCAACCAAATTCAAACCCGAGGGTTCCATCATGAGTCTAAACCCAAATGAGCATCTCAATTCCCTCTAGCAGACTGGGCCAATGCTCAGGCTAAGCCTCACAGGTAGGTAGCTTGAATTCTTAGCCATATATTTGCAAAACATTGTTTAGAAGAAGGTAGCTTCTAACTAACTCCAAGCAATTTTCATGCAACTCATGATCTTAAACTTATTTATTATTATATATCACTACTTGGCGTCAAGCCACTCAGTTCATTTCACATAAAGCATGCATTTGTCTACCTCATCATCAAGACTCTTGATTTGTTCTTCACATCTTATGTTGACACTAGTGTAGTGTTGAGAGGTGTATTTTGTCGATTGTGGTGGAATTAAAACTCTGCTATGACAAATACTTAGCCTAAATCACCACCTTAGAAAACCCAATCCAAGGAAATAGATACTTGTAGAATTTAAGAAATCTTTCTTGAAATTTAGAGCAGAAAGATTTTCTTAAAGAAAATTGATATATTTTATTACTTCCAAAATTTTTTATCTCCTTGGAAAATAAATCACATGCCTATTTTTAGGCAAATTACAATAATAATCTTTGCTAAATTTTCATTAGCTCAAACACAATTTTTGACAGATAAGGATTTTGACAAATACAAATTTTGACCAAAAAAAAAAGACCACAAATAAGTTGGTGGAAAGAAAACTAAGTTTGCACGTAGTGATTATGGTGATTGCTAATTTCCTAGTCTTTGAATTAATTCATGGTGTTGTGCTTCTAGACACTCTTGTGTCATGCTCCCCTAGTTGAAGAACACTCACCTTTAAGTTTGTTTTGTCGTCATCTTTAAGATAAGGTGATAAATCAGTGACATTGAATGTAACAGACACATTATAATCTCCAAGAAGTTCAATCTTGTATACATTTTCATCAATTCACTTAATAAATTTGAAAGATCCATCTACTTTAGGTTGCAGCTTTGCATATGGTCTTAGTGGAAATCTTTCTTTTCTCAAGTGAATCCATACTAGGTCACATTTTTTGAAAGCAGCAGGTTCACAAAATTTGTTTGCTTGCTTCTAGTATCATTCATTTTGCTTTAGAATGTTGCCTTTAACTTGTTTGTGTAATTTCTTGATTTGCTTAGCTCTTTCATCCACATCTGCACTGAATTGCTGTTGAGTAGCTTTAGGAGTGAGTTCAACTAGGACAATAGGATTTTTCCCATACACTACTTCAAAAGGGCTTTGACCTATTGTCTAGCTCAGTGAATTATTATAGGTGAATTCTACTTGAGGAAAGACCAAATCCCATTGTCAAATGTTTTTCCCCATAAAACTTCTCACTAAGTTTCCCAAACTCTGATTAACTACCTCTATTTGTCCATCTGTTTGGGGATGAGATGCTAAATGGAATTGAAGTTTTGTTCCCATCTTGCTCTATAAGGTTCTCCAGAAATGACTCATGAACTCAACATCACTATATGAAGTGATAGTTTTTAGGATTCTATGCAGTTGCATAATCTTTCGAAAGTAAAGCTTAGTAATGTGTGTAGCATTATGTTTCTTGCTACATAGTATAAAGTGAGCCATCTTGGAAAATCTATCCACAACAACCATGACTGAATCATTGCCTCTTTGTGTGCAGGGTAGACCAATAAAAAAATCCATGCTAACATCATAGAGCTTTAGGAATAGGTAGAGGTGTGTAA
>CANTUT010001911.1:0-55134 GCA_947687605.1 Reutealis trisperma | reverse complement strand
TAAAATAATCCTTGGGATAGACCTTGTTCAAATCTCTGTAATCCATACACATTCTAACTTTGCCATCCTTTTTAGGAACTGGCACAATGTTAGCAAGCCATGATGGATAGTTGATGGGCTCAATGAAATTATGATCCAACAACTTGGTAATTTCCTCCTTGATTAGTATAGACCATTCTATCTTGAGTCTTTGCAATTTCTGCTTAATGGGCTTAGCACCTGGGTAAAACAAAATTTTATGGACTGCTATGCTAGGATCCAAACATGTCATGTCTTTTGGGTGCCATGCAAAACAGTCTTGAAAATTTTTTTGATCATCTTCTCAATATGATCCCTGTTTATGCATGTAGATGCAATAAATGTAATTTTTAGTATATCATGAGTGCCAGCATTAATAGGCTCTTTAATTGCATCATCTTTTATTTCATTTTTACTTGGTGTCTCATTTGAGTCAGATTTAAAAGTTGGAATATCAAAGAAAAATGGAGACACAGGGTCGTAAGAGGAAAGGGTAACTTTTTTATTTAATTTAAATGGGGATACGTCCTAATATACATCAAATTGAATAGTTAGACCTCAAGGTCAGTTACATCATTATCAACAGAAGAAACATACTCAGATCTAAAAGATGAGCTTGGAGAGGATTCTGATTTAGACTAGGACTTTGATTCGGAATCTGGTTCAAAAGAATAAAAGGGGCTCTCCTCGAAGGACCAATTTTGCAGCTCGGTCTTGGTGGGCTGGATTAAGGTGGAAGGGTCAGTTTTCTCCCCCTCAATAGTGAGAATGAAGACTTCATCAAAAAGACTAGCCTCCATGTTCTCTTCCCAATCTTGACTAAGCATGTAGATTGGTTCACAATCTTCTAACTCGAGCCTGATATTAGAAAATATTTCAAACCCGAGGATTAGTTTTTCAGTAATGGGGCAAACCCAAGGCTCAGGAAAGTTATAGCAAGGAACTATGTCACCTTCCTTCACAAAGTAGCCATTTAAAGTTTTGAAGTAAGGGATATGGGTCAGTCATAGACCTCACCTCTTTTAAGGGCAACTGTTCTGTCTTTGGCCTAGTTCCATTTCCAAAAGATCTTCATTAGTGGGCTTATACCCCATCCTAAATGGGGCATTACAACTGGGTAATCTAGAAAAGACTTCAAGCCCTGTTGGCTTCTTCCCATACCTAAACTAGGAAACTAGTTCATTTTTCAAAACATATTAGAACAATAATATTTCCAAATAGGTCAAAATCAAATGGAACAAATTCTTTACCCTCTTCGCCCTCAATATACTGTATGAATGAGAAGCCAGAGAGCGGATAGGTAGACAGCTCGGGTTGGATTTCCAGGATAGGAACAGAACTTAGGATGTCAGGTTTTCGATGCATGTCCCCTTTAACTGTCACAACCCCATTTCTGAAAGGGAATTTGACTTTTTGATGCAAGGAGGAAGGGATAGCCTTTGCCTGATGGATCCAGGACCTTCCAAGTAATAGGTTGAAATATGAAGGTACATCAATCACTTGAAAAGGGATAGTGAAAGATGTGAGGCTCGATGGTCACATCTATGATAGCCACTCCATGAACTTCTCTCTTGCTGTTGTCATACGCCCTTAATTGATCTGAAGGGGTAAAATCAATAACTTCTAGCCCCAAGCAGCTTGCTACCTTCAAAGGGCATACATTTAAGGCTGAAACATTATCAATCATACCATTGGCACAGTCTTTCCTCGAGTGACAACTGTAATGTAGAGGGCATTATTGTGGCTAGAGTCCCCCTCCGGGAATGTCATTGTTCCTAAAAGTGATGGATAACCCTTTTACAGCACTAGTGATAGAGGCAACAAGGCTTTCAGGTGTGATATCAATGGGAGCTTGGCACTGATTCAAAGCCTTGCAAAGAGCTTGGCAGTGAGGATATGAAGACTGGATCAAACTCCAAATTGATATATTTGCTTGTGTTTTCTTAAGTTGCTTGAGAATGGGATCTTCGTCTGGTTCAAGAATCTTTTTCAATTTGTTAGCTAGTGTAGGAATGGGTTGGATGGGTTAAGTGTTTGGATTTGGTGGGATTGGGTTTTAGATGATTTTTCCACTTCGGGTTATGGCATCAATTTCCTCAGTCAAGTTGGTTAGGTCTAGCATACAGTAATAATTAGGATTTGACTCAATCAAAGAGATAGAGTCAACTCCCTTAGATTATCAATGGCATTGATTGTGTGGTTGGATAAAGGGTTTGTGTTGATATTGGGTCAGGCTTTTGGTGGTATAAGGTTATTAGAATCAATAAGATCTTGGATTCTGTGTCTACGGGCCTTGCATGTATTTGTTTTATGCCTAGGTCCTTAGTGGTAGTCACACCACTCATTTGGGTTGTATTTTTGGTAGTGGATTAGGGACTGGTCTAGGTTCAAGGGTTTTACCATGTTTTCCTCAAGCAGCTTCTCAATAATAACACTCATAGGTACACCTCCTAGATCGAAAAACTGCCTCCTTTCAGTCTTGAGAGGCTTCTTAATTGTCAGAGCATTAACTTTCCCCTTTTCTAATTCGTTGAGGAAGTCACATTACTTTGATGCATCGACTCTTTATATCTTGACCCTGATGCAGACTCTTCTTTAATTTGACCATTCTGAATTAGGTCTTCAATTTTTGAGGCAGTAGTAAATAAGGGCTTTAAAGGAAGGCAAGTATTGAGTTTGTAGCCTTTCTTGGTAAATTGGCAGAAGGTTCTTGACAATTATGTTAATATGTTCATTTTCAGGAGGCCGATTCTCCATTTGAGGAGCCTTTTTCCTCCACCTCACAAGGGATGAAGAGAAGAATTCCTTTGCATATTGTTTGGTGGTCTCAAGGTCTCTTCTCGTTACATCGACCTCAATGTTGTAGTGATACTGTTTGACAAAAATATTGCAGATATCATCCCAGATCCATTTATGGGAAATATCCAAGTCTATAAACCACTTCACAGCAGTACCGGTTAGTGAATGTTGAAATAATTGGGCTAGGAGTTCATTGTCCAATCTTAAAGGATGCATGGCTCCCACATACACCTTAAAATGGGTCTTAGGGCAGGTGGTTCTGTCAACTTGTCAAAAATTCAGCATCTTGAACTTAGATGGAACTCTTGTATTAGGAAACAAGCTTAGGGACCCCGTATCAACCAGATATTCTTTCTTTTTCAGATCCATCAACATTTCTCCATGTGCTCCATTTTTTCCATACAGGCTTTGATTTCAGGATTAACTTCCTTCCCTTAGAAAGGATTTGCAGGCTGAGAAGTGAAAGTAGAGGTGAAATTTGATGGTTGAATGGTCATAGGTTTGAAAAGGTGAGTTATTTTTTAGGAACTCAGGTGATGGGATAGGTAATGGTGGAATAGTGTCAGTGTTTGTAGGTTCTTTATCTCTAGAGTCAGCTCTAGAAGTGGATCCATAGATGGGATAAAAGGCAGATTTTGGATTAGATTTGAGTAGTTTTGTGTCATTTGAGTTTTGGGCCAGGGAGGTTTGTTCCAACATGGTATGAACATCTTCCATGATAGCCCTGCTTTGGGCCTTGAGCTTGTCTTAGAAAAGGGCCTCTTACCTCTTATATTAGTGATCAAAGAGCTTAGCAAGAAGCTTGTCAAAGATTTCATCAGCTCTAGTAGTAGTGATTTCATCTCTGGTAACAGACATCTTGTCAACCTTTAGATAGAAAGATAAAGCTGGGTCAGTTTTTAGCTTAGGTATGGAATAAAGATCATGGAATCCTAATCACAATAGTTTTTGATTGGGACAAAAGGTACCATAAGTTGACATGGGTTTGGAATTGGGACTAGCAGTGTTTGAGTGAGATTTAAACTCTCCAAATTTGTAGGGTTTATGCATGCATGCATATATGAATGAAAAAAAGGTTTTCATAATAATAACATACCAATAATTCAGTATTTAAGGTACATACAGCCTTAAGGAAACGTTCAATGAGCCATTGCATAAAAGGGTTAGGGTGGTTTGAAGGGAACCCAACACACTAGAGATGCAATATACCTAACCACATGTGAGACAAAGAGCCTCGCGTAGGTTAAATGATACGTGCATACTTGTTACACCTCTAAAAGGATTAGAGGATATGTCATGGGCTAGATGATTTTACTATCGGCAAACAGACCTAAGGAAGGTTGCCCACTCGATATTACTTTCTATCCTTTGTTTTTCTTAGAAGCTAGGTTTTTTGTGGACAAGGAGTATGATGTAGTGATGCATGAAAGAGTATTTTGTATTTAAAGCCAAACTCATTATTTTACCAAAACTAATCCACTTTATCTTTTATTTGAAAAAGATTTTAGTCCTTAGTGGAGTCACCAACTATGAGGCCTCGCCCAAGCACCGATCCAATCCATCGAGAAATCAAAGTGCTTTTCGGGAGAAACTCCACGATTAGAACTCACTGTAATTTCAGAAAATTGATTTTTTGTAATTTGGAAGTTGTGAAAGTGAGTCACCACTTTAATTTATTTATTTTAATTAAAAAAATTAAAGAAAACCCAAATTGATTGACTAAAAAAATATTTGATTTATCCAACGGAAAAAGCACTAATCCTTGAGTGACCAAAGAGAGCTCGAGGATCAGGTTTTGGTAATTACACAGTTGAGAAAATATGATTTTCTCAATTTGGCTAAAAATTACGAAATAACTTTTAAAAGGAATTTTTGTGTATGCATGAATAGGAATAAAATGATGTATGAAACAGATATATATATATGACAAGATGGAATGACAATTATAGATAAATAAGCAAAAATAAATTCTACTTAATTATTACAAAGCCAAAATGATTGAAATAAAAAGGATCTATCCTCTAGCCCTTATAGGTACTAGGGAAAGCACACATTCCTCAATTATACTAAAGAAATGAAAAGTATAGAATTAGAAATAAATAACAAATATAAACGGGAAAATGTTATTAAAAATGATTTTGGAGTTGATGCCTTATAGAATGGTAGTCGGCGTATCCATCTTCTTGCTTCTTTCCTAAGTACTTACTTTATTCTTTGACTTGGTTTGTAAGGTACCAATGGCAAGCCTGACTGATGTAGAAGCTCTAACCAACCTATTCAAGAGGCAAGAAGAGAACTTTCCATCTATTCTCATCTCTGCCCTAGACGCTCAATGAGCCAATTTCAACCAGGCTTTAGCTAGCCAACAATCTAGTTTTTAATAATACCATAATTCATCTTACTTCTGGTTTCACTAATGCTTTGAGTTTCCAATGCCAACTTATCATAGATGAAGTGAGAGGAATGCTGAACCAAGCTAAGCCCATCAATGCTGCACCTACCATCGACATGACTTATAACTTTACATCCTCAATCTCAAATGCCAATGCCATTATAGGCTCAGCCATACCATCAGGCATAGATACGAACCTTGCCTCTTCTTTGAATCCTTTTCAAAGTAAGGAAAACCCCACTTTTTCTACTATCAAGAGAACTTTAGAGCTCAACATCAATGCACTAAAGCAAACCCCCATAATGAAAAAAAGGTGTAAGAAAAGCAATACCTCTACTCCCTTTGCCTCTACTGAATAGAGGGATATGGACACCTACACTCCCCTTATTGATGTCGAGTGGGAAAGTATAGAGGTAGCTACCATAACTAGCAATCGAACCTTGAAATCTCAATGAAGGGCTTTCACAGATTTGGGAGTTCCATTAGTAGTGGTTTATAAGAAGGCTCTGGAGGCAAAAATTGTAAAACCTTTGGAGCCAAGAGTCCCTCCTAATCCCTTGCTAAATAAATACCACCCTAATGAATATTGTGAATATCATTAAAGAGCAGGGCACCAAAATAACACATGTAGAGCTTTGAGACATAGAATCCAGGATCTGATTGATAGTTCGCTTTTTGTTATCTTGTAATAAAATTTTCCATTGCAATAAAACATCCACATTTATTTGTGCACTTATCTTTTCTTATTTTAAACATGGATGAGCTTTAAAAAAAAACAAAAAGACCAAGCCTCCTTAGCAAATTACATCACACATAAAGTCTGATTGAGTCAAGGCTTACCAACCATATGATGGGCAAGAAAATATGATGCAACCATGTCAAAGGGCAAACCCTTATCCATGAGTCTGCAATGTCTGTAGGGCCAAAATCTGCAGCACCATACTTGAGATAAAGCACACATCTTCACCATGAAGCCCACACCTAAAAACCTTCATTATAAAACCAAACCAAAAGGCCTTCACCATAAACCTAAGCCTAAAAGCCTTAACCAATGAAGCCCAAACCAAGAAGCCTCACCATGAAGCTCATTCCCAAAATCCTTCACCATGAAGCCCAAGCTTAAAAGCCTTCACCATGAGCCCAAGCCTAAAAACCTTCACTATGAAGCCCAAGCCTAAAAGCCTTTACCAATGAAGCCCAAACTAAAAAGCCTCACCATGAAGCCTAAGCCTAGCTTTCACCATGAAGCCTATTCACAAAAAGCATTTATCTCCTCCAAGGCCAAATCTGACCAAGCCTTCCCCAACTAATTTCCTAGCTTAACCTTTCCTTTAAGCTAGACCTAACTGAGCTTAAGGCAGAACTTGATCGAGTCTTCCAAATAAACTCCTCGAAGATTGTAACTTGACCAAGCCAAAGTGCCAGACCTAACTGAGCCTTCCATGAGGACAAACCCCATAAACTAACCTTCCCCAAACCTTCCAATGACCTAACTGTCCTTATTTGAGCTCTCTAATTCAACCTCAAACCTAATGTTCTCCAAAGTCTAAACTGATAGTTTGATCTTTTCCAAGACCACACCTTGCTTGACTTTCCAAATGATTTTTTCCTAGGCTGAACTAATAGCTATTAACCAACCAATCTCATACTTGACATGCCCACTTCACCTTAAGCTAGCCAATCAACCAAAAACCAAATGACCAAACCACTTTCCTCTATCATTCTAAAGTGGGGGCACATCCCTTCCAAATATTCACCTTTCTGAAATGGAGGCTTTTTTCTCTCAAAGATCAACACTTTTATATCAGAATTGACCCTTCACAGGTTCAAGGTATCATATCATTGCATAATTATCTAACATTTTTGCATTGAACAGGATCATGAATCAAGGAAAATTGTCAAACTCTAAAAGAAAGATAAGATCATCATCATCATTCCTACCAAATAGGATCACCACTTTGTCTATTTCCTACCAAACAGGGTTGCCTTCAAGCCTACCAAACAGGATCACCAATTCATTAATTCCTACTAAACAAGTCATCTTTTTTCCTACTAGATAGGATTATCATCGTCATTCCTACCAGACAGGGTCACCACTTTGTTGATTCCTACTAGACAGGATCATCTTCTTTCCTACTAGGTAGGATCATCATTATCATTCCTACCAGACATGATCACCACATCATCGATTCCTACCAGACAGGTTCGCCTTCTTTCCTACAGATGTGAACATTGCCTTTAGCTCTTACCAGATAGCAGAAGTACCAAACTAGATCTCCCAAATATACCAAGGGCATCTTTCTTAAAATTCAACCACACCTCTCACCTAAATGTCTGAACTCTGTTCTAGACATTACTTTGGCTCCTTTCACCATCTCCCATCTGCAGGTTCACTATCATTAAAATCGCCTTTCTGAGAAAGACAATTTTGAAGAGGGGGCAGTTGTGAACCCTTAATTTTGCACCTTCAGTATGCATTTGAACCTTAGAAGCACTTAGGCTCAATGAACAAACTTTCAGAAGTCAAAAACTCTCAAAATGATAAAATCAAAATATTTCTTTTTGACATTTGAACCCTTTTAATCATCTAAGACTGAGCAACAAATACAATGCAACTGGAATCGTGTAAAACAGATGAGAAACGAGTAAGAATGGGCAAAAATGGGAAAAACAGATGAATCAGTATAGTTGCTGCAAATGCCGCAGAGCCTTCTGCGGCACTGCCGCATAGGCCTATAGGGCATTCTGAATGTGTTTCTGAATTTCACATTGGAAATTTATTTTTTCTATAATTCAACCTCCTCCTATATATAGAAGACCTCTCCACACTTTAAAACACTAATTTCTAGAGCTTGAAAAGCAATAACTTCAAACAAACCGCTTTACATTTGCTCCTTGCTTTGCAAAGCGAGTTAGGGGGTTTCTCCTTCATTCCTACCCAACTAGTTTAAGGCTTTCTACTTGCCTATTCGAGGCAAGTCTTTTGCCTAAGGCTTGTGTCTGCCGCCCAAGGCTAGTCATTGCCCTTCGCTAGTTGAGGCTAGCCGCTGCTTGCCATCGAAAGCCAGCCGCCGCTTGCTGTCCTAAGTCGGCCGCCACCTATCCTAAGTTAGTCGCCACTTGCCATCCAAAGCTAGCCGCTACCTGCCATTTAACACTAGCCACCGCCTGCCATCTGAAGCTAGTCTTTGCCTGCCATCTGAGGTAAGCTTCTTTCCTTTAATTGTCTTTTGTCTAAATTTTCTTGCCTTTTTTAGTTAGTTAACTAAATTGATTCACCTAGGTTGCTAGCTAATCAACTCGATAATCAATTAAATTAATTAATTAACTCAACCCTCTTTTAATCAATCAATCAAAACATGATAAAGTGGCTAGGCTAAACTAACTCCTTTGCTAGAAAGAAGAACTGTGTGGGTTTTGATTCCCATTCAAAGGGATATATAGGCGTGTTTGCTTCAAGTATCGAATCCAATTAAAACTAACCAACTCTCCCCCCTATCACCTTCTTCACTTGCTTTTATTTTGCTTTCTTTTACTTTCATATTAGGTTTAGTTTGGGGAATGTGTGACTTCCCTAGAACCCATAAGGGCTAGAAAAGGTATTCCCTATGTTTGGGATTTTATTTGTAATATTAACTTTCTTTTGTTACTTGTATTTATTATTGGATTTGTGGAATCAATGATCATGTATATTATAAATTGTCTATACATTTTAAATTATTCATGAAATATATTTTAAGTCACTTTTATATTATTTGGCCAAGCTTATTTTGTTAAATTAAACTAAAAACCTAGTCCCTGAATCTTCTTTGATTTCGAGGCTAGTTATCTTTTTCTTTTGGGTAATAATTAGAGTCAAATGGATTTTTTCCTTATATTTTTCCAAATAAAAATAAATTAAGGTAGCGACTCTAGGAAATAATTTTCAAACCTATCAAAGATAAGCTCAAGGGTTTCCTTGTGAATTCTTTCCCAAATGAGCATTTTAATTCCCTTTAGCTTATTGGACCAGTGCCAGGGCGAGGCCTCACAGAAGGCTATTGCCATTATCACTCGAACATATAAAGTGAAGGCTATTGCTATAATCACTTGAACACATAGCTGATGATTACTCACATCGGTATAAGGATCACATAGCCGATGATTACTCGCATTGGTATGAGAATCACATAGCCGGTGATTACTTGCATCGATATAAGGATTTCTGCATATAAAGGGTTATGGTACCATAGCTAGAGCTAATGGTAATCACTTATAAAATAGCATTGAAGATATGCAATCACATATGGCACAGTAACAATAGATGTTTAACTTATCAAACAAAAGATAAATAATAGTGTAGTTCCATAAAGAATATAAGTTAGGGCAATAATCGCAAAGGTTCTTTATTATAGTTGAGTAATCAAAAATGGTTTTAGACCAAATGTCCTTTAGCAACCCAATCTTTCAAAGAAATCATTTTGTCATAGTTAAAAGTAGGAAAAGAACTTGGGGTTTTAAGATATCATAGGTTAACATAACATGATAACTTGTACTTGTAATTTGAACATAATGTTTACTCACCTTATAGTTCCTTCGCTCCTAGTACATGTAGCTCTTTTAAACCTTTAAAACTCCTCAAAATCTAACATAATATTTAATTTGATACTTAGTATTTATTTAATAATAATGCTATCCTATCCCACAACTACCCCATGTACATATAATATTCGCACACACTTACAGTTGCACATATAAGTGCACTTCATCATTTGCATATAACTTATTGACTTTAAAAGTCCTGTACACTTAGCCTTTATAGGTCCATTTGAAAACACATTATAATCATGTCAATACCTTTCTAAGGTCAACACAATATCATTATCTTAATATCAATTCACTTTAACAATAATCTTAGTACACTTAACACGTCTATATATATCAACTTAATAATAACTTTTCAAGTGTCATGCTTATCTCTTATGATCAATTCATTCAATCAATCTCTCATAAATTTAATATCATTCATTCATTATCAAGTCATCATACAACCTACTTCCATATTATCTAATCACATTCACATATTAATCACAACATAATGTTAAGATACCTTAAGTATACCAAATTCCCTCTGTCCTTGTCTAGAGTCATTCCTTCAACCAACATGCAATTTAACCATTATCATTCATTCATACATGCCAATAATCATTAAAATACATTACATAAAAATTATAGACATTCGGATAAGAATCCCAATGTAGGCCAAATGCCCTATAAAAGAGAAAACCTGAATTTTCTTACTTTTCGCACTTTCCGTCTATTACAGTAATATGTAAACATATGATTTAAATCATTATTTCCCATTCAAACATAACAAATATCAATTTAGAATTCCACCATACACAAATCAGTGGCCATATCAATATAAAACTATGCAATTTTCCAACTTTCAAGTTCTAGGACGAAAACCTTAAATTTACTTATTTTCTGAAACTTTTCAGTCAGTACAGTAATATGCAAAAATATGTTTTAATTCAATATATTTCATCTAAACACATCAAAAATCCATTTAGAAAACAAATATGCATGAATCGCCCCCCAGTAGTATTTATGCATGAAAAATTCAATTTTGAGTTGTAGCATTCACCTTAGAAAAAATCGCGTAGAAAGATTGGTGTTTTCAGTAGAAAAATTGATTTTTTCTCTCAAGAATTCACCTAGACCAAATTGAATCAATAAAAATCAGTAAATATTCAGTTTAAAATATTTTTTCCGTGATTGGTTTCATAAAAATCAAATAGCAAATTGAAAGGAAAGGAAAAACTTACAAAATGGTCGTGAAATTGCAAAGTTTGAAGGTATTTTGTGAATTTCAGTTAAGAGATTATTTTGGCAAAATTTTTCTATAAAAATTCTAAAGAATAAAAGAGTGGAGGCTGTCTAAACTGATAGGGCCAAATTTTACATTAAATACTATGGTTAGGGGTGCAATTTCTAAGTTTACCCTTAATGAGCTAGGTTAGGAATGTTTTGGTGTAGTGAGCTTTTGGATATTTGGACTTTTTAATTAATTTTAGGGCTGATTATAGGCAATTAAAAATAAAAATATTTTTCTTATTATTTTCATTATAATTTTCCCCAAAACATTTATTTAAAAATATATTAAAATTACTAATAAAATTATTTTATGCTTAAAAATTGGCTTTTTTGTATGAAAATTCATTTTTGTAAAATAAATTATTTTATGCTAATGTACTTCATATAAATTATTTATTTTACAATAACAATTCATATTATGCATATTAAAATTAATTTAACATCCACATACTCATCAATCACATAGCACATAAATTCCTATAAAAGTGCACACTTAGTCTTAATAATTCTATGTCAAGCAAATTGGTTATGAAACTCCTAGAGTGGATATGGGTTGTTACATGATGGATGAAATCCTTTTTGAGTGACTACCCTAAGATATTTGCTTTTGCTTTTTTTGATGTGATCCTTGTCTTTAGCTTGGGACTTAGCTTGGCACCAGGGCGATTACCTACCTAATGACTTCGGACTTTCTTCTTTTTTGTTAGCACTCATCCAGTGACCGATGAATCTATTGTCGGAATAAGTGTAAGCGTCGCAAGAGAATTCGCTACTTTTGTGCCAACCTTCTCGCCTAGAACCTAGAAAGGGCGAAGCGATAGATGAAATCCTTTTTGAGTGACTACCCTAAGATCTACATATATATATATCTATATATATATATATATATATATATATATATATATATATATATATATATATATATATATATATATATATATATATATATATATAGACACACACACACACACACTTGAATTTGTTATATTTATTAGTAATATATATAATTTTTTTTAAATTTAAATCTTGCACCACATACACAATTAAAGTTTATCCTATCAGATTAGACAAGAAACAGAGATATGGCAAATGCAATAATATGATGTTAAATATATTAACAGGTATTTGCTTTCACATTATTAACAAGTGTTTGTTTTATGTCATAGGTATATATTAAAATTTCGAGTATTTGATGAAGAGATGAATGTTCATATAACTCTATATAAAAATACTTGAATATTAATGAGATACATAGTTGATGAATAAAAAAATCTATAGAGGTGTGTTTTCGTAACATGTTGCATATGTCAATATAAAGTTTAGTTAATCAAATATTTTATATCACTTCTTATTTTTAAATTTTATTATATCTTTTTTTTTTATCTATCATAGAAAGAGACCATAGCAAACTCTATGAGAAATTGACTGGCATGGAGAAAAGAATATTATTTTCTTATGAGATTAACTAAATAAGATCATTTAAAAGATCAAATTAAAGTTTTTATTATAGAAAATATTCAAAATGCAACAATGATAGAAAATAGAAATAATAAATAGTAAAGAGAAAGAAGAAGATGAAAAAACTCCACTACTAATGAAAAAATAAAGATCGAAAAAGATTAAAAATTTATAATTATAGCATGATTATTTTCTCTTATAGGAAAAATTATATAATTTTTTATTAATAATAATAGTAGACGGTTTTACATTTTTCGATCTGCTCCTCCGGTGGTCCTCAGGGGGCAAGGTAGGTACCAAAATGAAGCTCTCATCTCCAGGAGTAAAACGGCACTAAGATCGCCTGATTTTGCTGCCGGAATCAGCCGGAAAATGAATTTGAAGTTGCGGTGGCCGGCGGTACTTCTCTCCTTGCGTACGCCGCCGTGCCGCCACCGATCAGAGCGCCGCTGCCTCTCTTGAAGTCGCCGGTCCTCCCTCTACCCAGTGGTGGTGGTGGTGCTTGCCACCGCCCGCCGGAACGCAGCCCACTCTCTCTCTCTCTCTCTCGGCCTCTCCCTTTCTCTCTCCTCTCTCCTGCTGCCCGTTTCCTTCTGTCCCGTTCCAAAACTCCCCGTTTTTGCTTCCCCAAACTGACCAATCAGCTCCTTCCTTCTTCTTTTCCTTTTAATTTTACTTACTTAAAACACTTAAAACATACTTATATATATATATATACAAATGTAACACTAACACAATATATATATATATATATATATATATATATATATATATATATATATATATATATATATATATATATATATATATATATATATATATATATATATATATTTATATACAATTTAACAATAATAATAGTACGAATAATAATAATGATAGTAATAATAATAATAATAATACTAAGAATAATAATAATACTAAGAATAATAATAATAATAATAATAATAATAATAATAATAATAATAATAATAATAATAATAATAATAATAATAATAATACCACCAATAATCATAATAATGCAAATGATAGTAATAATAATAATAATTAACAATAATTCATAATTTACATATTAATAATAATTTACAACATATACTCAAAAATATATATATATCAATAACATTATTAACGATAATTGTAGTAATTATAACGGAAATTCCAAACTTTTGATAAAATACTATAATCAACTTATAATATTAATTAATACCCTTATTAATACTCAAATATCAAAATATAAGCCAAAACATCATTCTCCAAAAAAAATCCACATTAATCTAATCATAATAATATAATATTGCCATTAATAATGCATATTCAAATAATATGAATATTTATAATTTAATAAAATATAATTCCAATTCTTACTTTAACAAGGAAAATAATAAAATAATATATTTCCGTACGAAAATAGAATTTTATAAAATAAATGAAAATTCGGGTTGTTTGAAGTTTAACCAAAGAATAGAATCAACTTGAAGCAACAATTCAAGATGGAGCTCTATTTCATTCAAATTGGATTCACTCTCTAGGCTATTAGTCTTGTCTCATTCAAAAGGTAGTCATTCTGTTAGTTTTACCTTTTAATAAAGTCATGTTTCCCTACATTTATACCCCGTTAAGTGTTTGTCAAAATCATCACTCTTGGCTAGAGTTTTTAGCCTTCTGTATCTTATTCTACTATTACCACATCATGTTAAATCCTGAATCAGGCAGTGTTTAGTCTTATCGTCCAGTCTATGTGTTTAAATTGCTGAGCCAATTCACGAAGTGGCATTCCACCTATCTCCTTTAAAACACCTTTAACCCCAACTCCTTGATCAAAAGCTATAATCTCTTTAAGTGATCAACTATACCATCCTTCCAAAGATTATACCTCTTAGGCATATTATTATCAAATTCCTTGGCAAAATCTCAAGGCATAGGTTGGTTAGCATAGCCAAGGCCCATCATCATCAAAGCCCAAGTTTCTTGGTTGAACTGACTCCTTGGAAATACTTGTAAATTCTCTTAAGCTTAAGGTCTCTTTACTAAGCTGGCTCACAAATGAATCCACTACCCCAAACACTATATTGGGCCAACCATCTTTGCTCAAATCTTGCAACTTGAATTTTCAAGTGATTACCCCTAACCTAAACTAAAACTTAAAACAACCTAACCTAATCTCTCAAGACCAACCTATCCTTCCAAGGATCTACCTGAACTATCCTCCTAATGATCAATCCTTAACTAGGACCTTTCCTTATAAGGATTGATTCTCAACCATAATTTTCCATGGGTAAACCGACTCGAGCCACCCATGCTGACATTCCCACATCTTTGTCTTTTAAAGACATAACCTTCCCTAAATCCCACAACACTCAAGCCGAACAAAAAGATTTGATCACAATCTCCCCGATAATAGGGTCAAATAGGTAGCCTTGCTAAACTAGTTTGAATTCCAAAATCTCCCCTTTCTAGGTGGACCAAATCTCCCAATCTTAAAGTCTAGGCCAAATAGATAGTCATGATAAAAATCCACTTCTTATATCAATATTAAGGCCAAACAGATATGCTTAATCAAAATTCACTTATTATTCCTCAATATTAAGGCTAGACAAATAGTCTTAATTGAAATTTATCAAACTATTTTTACCTCAAACATTAAGGTTAAATAGATAGCTTTGATTGAAATTCACCAAAACCATTCTCACCTCTAAACATCAAGGCCGAATATATAGCCTTAATTGAAATTCATTAAGACCATTCTCACCTCCAAACATCAAGGATGAATCGATAGCCATTGATGAAATCTCATTGATCTTGGGGGACCCCCTCTTGAAAGATTCATATTCTTATACCATGTTTACCCTTTACAAGGTTCAAGTTGTAATTTTTGCATAAGCATGAATGCCCTCATACATGACAAATTAAATAAATATCATAAGCTTAGAATCTGACATGGCACAAAGTTTGATATGGCAGAAGCCTAGAGTTTGACATGGCATAATCCAAAATCTGACATGGCACAAGAACACACAAACCTAAATGTGACACAAGCACAAGCCTAGAATCTAACATGGCCCCTCTTCCCAGGGCTTCAATATCATTAGAATTGCCTTTTGCTCAAAGCTAATTCTAATGAGAGGGTAGCTATGAACTCTCAAATTTGCACTTCCATATGTTTGGCATTCAATTACGGACCCATAGAATCAAACAAGGCTCAAATCGAATGAGAACTATAAAAGAATAAAACAAAACAGTGAAATAAGCTAAAAATCAAAAAGTCAAGAATCGGAGCTTTAGGACTTAAGACTTACTCATTTGAATTTGGAATCTTAAATCATATGGGATTGAATAACAAGCACAACCCAATTTGAATCATTCAAATCGGATCATAAATGGGCCAAAACGGGCTAAAATAGGTCAAGCTAGCAAAAAACCTAACCATGTGGTATGAGGCCTCACCTGAGCACCGGTCCGATCCTCTAAGAAGGAATTGAAATGGTCATTTGGGTTTGAACTCATAATGGAACTCTCAGGTTCAAATTGGTTGGATTTGAAATTGACTTAGAGTTGCCACCTTAATTTTATTTTTTATCTGGGAAAAGTTAAAGAAAAAAACCCAATTAAATTACTCCAATTTATTTATTGGATGGAAAAGTACACTAGTCCTTTATTATCAAAGAGGATTCAGGGACTAGAATTTTGGTTTATTTAGAAAAAAAGATTAGTTTGGCAAGTTTAATATAAAATGACATAAAAATGAATAGTTTACATAATGCGATGAACAGTTAAAGTATGCATGATTATTCAGCAATGCAATAATATAGCAATTAAAGGAACAAGAAAGTAAAAGGAAAATATTAAATTTACAATGAAAACCTAAAATAGGGGATAGCCCTTATGGATTCTAGGAAATTCACACACTCCATAAACTAATCCTAAAACATCATAATAAAACAAAGAAAAGAGGACAAAACCTAATATATATATATGAAGAAAGTGAAAGAGAAGGAAGGTTGTTTATTTTAACTGGATTTGATGCTTGGAATAAGCATGCCTAATATCCCTTCAAATGGGAATCAAAATCCACTTAGTTTGCCTTTTTACGAAGGAGGGGCTTTGGAAAAAGTTAATTTGATTTGTTAATTTAATTCAGATTTAAAATTAATGAGATTAGATCTTTTCAGTTTTAAACCTAAGGGAAGATATAAAAGAAAGAATTCTAGATATGATTTAAGAAATCTCAAAAGAAGGAATTATACCTTGGTTTTGCACTTTCTTCGTATGAACAGGGCAAGCTTTATATCATATCTGAGCTCCACCTTGGATCGAGATCTCACGAGATGAATCTTGAACAAAAATTAAAGATTTTTGCATTTGAAACCATCTATCCACCACCTCTCCTAAAATGATTGGAAGTGGGCCCTATTTATAGAAAAAATTTGACTAGAAGTTTAGAAAGAAGTGGGGCCTAGCTGGTGCCAGCAATGCGCCGGTTGTGATGGTGGCAAGCTTTTTGTGCTACCATATAGGGTGGCACTAAGAACATGTTGCCCAGTTGAGCAGTACTAAAATCATGCCGCCCAATTAGGTGGTACTAAAACTGTGCCGCCCAATCCCTAAGGTGCTAGGATTTTAGTCCATCTTGTTTTGGTCCATTTTTGGTCTAATTTGAGTGATTCTAATTGTGTTTCAATCTGGGATGATCAGAGGGTGGTTTAAAGGACAAAGGGATAGGTTTTAGTTCCCAGGATTCCATTTCCTAGTTTGCTAATTTTGGCAATTTTGGCTTCTGGAGGTTTGTTTACCTAGCCTACGTGCTTTAAAGGTTCAAATGCAAACTAGAGAATGTAAAATTAAGGAAATCCATTTTTTTAATAGGGTACTACCCCCTTGACCCCTGCCCACTAACTGACTAGCGAGATTGCCCTACCAGCTCTACGTGGTATTAAAATTATAGTTGGTGTCAAGCTGCGAATGAATCATAAAGGTGCAAAATTAAAGGTTCACAGCTGCCCCTTCATCAGAATTGGCTTTGAGGAAAAGGCAATTCTGATGATAGTGAACCTAGGGATAACATATGGGAAAGGAACCATAAGGATGTTTAGGTGATCATTACTAAATATCTATGGGTGAAAATGGTTGATTTTGAATAAAAGGGGCAAAAAAAGGAACCACATGGATGCCTAGGTGATCGTTACTAAACATTTATGGGTGAAATGATCCTAATGCTATCTAGGATGGTTTGAAAGAGAAACCTAACACTATGTTAGGTTGATGATCCTAAGGTTGTCCTAGGATGGTCTAAAAGAGAAACCTAACATTATGTTAGGTTGATGATCCTGAGGTTGTCCTAAGATGGTCTGAAAGAGAAACCTAACAATATGTTTGGTTAACGATCCTAAAGATGTCCTAGGATGGTCTGAAATGTTTTGAAAGAGAAACCTAACCCTATGTTAGGCTTATGATCTTAAGGCTATCCTAAGATGGTTTGAAAAGTTCTAAAAGAGAAACCTAACCCTATGTTAGGTTGATGATCCTAAGGTTATTCTAAGATGGTCTAAAAAAAGGAAATACCTAATTTAGATTTAAGGTATAAATCCTAGGGCTATCCTAGGATGTGTCTAATGTTGATGGTTTAAGTCTTAGTTTAGGAATTCAGATTGTTAATCTTTTTTAATTTGAATTGATGAGTGCCTTACTTCGAGCTTTAGGATTGATGATCCTTCTTGACTCAGATTGGTTGATCCATCTTGCTTTGTGAATTTTGACTTGATAATCCATCTTGATTCAAGGTCTGCTTAATACAAAATGCCTATGATTATGTAATAATTAGATACTTTAAACCTGTGAAGGGTCACTTGGTAGGAAAGTGCTGAGTTTTTGGGAGAAAGATGCCCCCATTTTGTAAAGGTGAATATTTAGAAGGAAGGTGCCCCCAATTTAGAATGATAAAGGAAAGTAGTTAGGCCATTTTGTTTAGATAGACTAGCTTGGGTATGGTCACACTTAACTTGGACCAGGCATAATGGCTGGCTTGAAGGGTCTGTCAAAGGCTATCAGTTCGGCCTTGATTGAAGTCATTTAAGAAAGCTAGGTTAAGTATGGAAGAGATCAAGCTAGTTTGCTTAAATGGCTTAGTCAGGCATGGCCTTTTGATTCAGGATTAGATTGAACGACTAGCTTAGGTGCATATCAGATATGAGGCTGCTTGGTCAATAGCTATCAGTTCAACCTAAAAAGAAGTCACTTTGTGAGTTTAAGCCAGGTATGGTTGAAAGAGGTCGGCTATTCAGTTTGAAAGACTTAGATAGGTCTAACTTTGGAGAAGATTTGGTTTGAGGCTAGATTGGATAGATTGATTAGGAGGGTCAAGTCTTTGGAGATCAATAGGTTGGAAGGTTTGGAGAAGGCCATTTTATAGGGCTTGTCCTTAGAGAAGTTCACGTGGAAGTCTTTGGTTAAGTATAGCAATTGGCTCGGTCTATTATGGCCTTTGAGGAGAATCAATTTAGAAGCTCAGTCTGGTTTGGCTTTAGGAAAGATTGTTTAGAATGGGTAGATCATCTTAGAAGGCTAGGTCAGGTTTGTAGTCATTTAGAAGCTCAGTCTGGTTTGGCTATATAAGAGGTCATATTAGAGGCTCAGTCAAGTTATAGCCTTTAGGTAGTTTATTCGAAAGGCTTGGTCAGATTTTGCTTTAAGATTGTGTCAGACAAATTAGGGTAGAGTGCTAGACTTTGTAAAAGATCAAATTGAGAGGCTAAGTCTTACTTAGAGGAAGGGTTAGGCTAGGAAATCAATTTAGAAGGCCTAGTCAAATTTAGCCTTAGAGGAGATCATAGGCTTTATAAATGAAAGCCTTTTGGGAGTAGGCTTCATGGTGAAGGCTTCTAAGTTTGAGCTTCATGATGAAGGCTTCTAGGTTAAGGATTCAT
Organism: Reutealis trisperma; assembly: GCA_947687605.1. Lineage (NCBI taxonomy): Eukaryota > Viridiplantae > Streptophyta > Magnoliopsida > Malpighiales > Euphorbiaceae > Reutealis > Reutealis trisperma. Next base: position 35,691 of record CANTUT010001911.1, on the reverse strand, counting down.
GGTAAAGGCTTTTTGGGTTAGGCTTCATAATTAAGGCTTCTCGATTTTTGGCTTTATAGTGAAGGCTTCTTGGTTTAGGCTTCATAGTAAAGGCTTCTCAGCTAGGGCTTCATGGTGAAGGCTTCTATGTTTAGGATTCCTAGTTAAGGCTTTTCAGCTTGGGCTTCTATACAAGGGTGTTTTGAACCTCCTTTGAAGGTGGTTGGTTTTAGCTCAGGTATGGTGCTAAATATTTTGATCATAAGGAGACGACATACTCATGGATAAGGGTTCGCCCTTTGACATGGTTGCATCAATTTAAGAGGATTAAACTGAGAATGGCCTTGGTAGATTTCAATCAAGGCTATCTGTCTAACTTTAATGATGGAGGTAAAAATGATTTTGGTGAATTTTAATCAAAGCTATCTGTCAGGCCTTAATGCTAGAGGTAAAAATGGTTTTGGTGAATTTCAATCAAGGCTATCTATTCGGCCTTAATGCTGGATGTAAAAATGGTTTTGGTAAATTTTAATTAAGGTTATCTATTTGGCCTTAATGTTAAAGGTAAAAATGATTTTAGTGAATTTCAATCAAGGATATCTGTTTTGCCTTAATGCTAGTGATAAAAATAGTTTTGGTGAATTTCAATCAAGGCTATCTATTCGGCCTTAAGAGACCTTGATCTTTAAGGAGCATGTGTTTTGCCTAAAAGGCTTAATCCTTAAAAGGATATTGAGAGGTTTTCCAAAAAGGCATAGGATAAGCTTTGATTGGTTCGAGCCATTTTTAATGAACTTAAGGATAATAAGCTTTATAGGATATGCCTCAACTTTTGGTTTTGTCAAGGAATTTGACTTCAATAATGATGAGTCTTCAAAGACCTGGGGATTTGTAGTTTTACCCATGTTGAGATTTATCCATAGAAAGGATGATATGAGGCTTGAACTTAAAATGATGGTATGGTTTACCAATAAGGTTTTGGGACAATATGTTTTCATGAATAGTTTAAAGGTAGGTTGGAACTTCTAAAAAGGATCAGGGAGGTTGTATGGTTTTGCCATTTGTAGCATGATTCATGGAAAAGAGCAAGTCAAGCTATTTTGCCATTTGAAATTGAAGAGACACTTAGAATGATCCGTTATTGGTTTGACTTAATACAGGTAAGACACTAGCTAAAGGAAAATGCCTTAAAGAGAAGCTAAAGGACAAGTAAGAAGAGATAACTTAAGGATAAGAATGTAATGGACTGGAGATTATGCCTTAGCCTTTTGAGCGAAGCTACAAGATGGATGAATGAGAGATGATGATGTTCTAGGAAGATATGCCCCCATTTCATAGAATAAGCCTCTAGTGAGGAAAGATGACTTTGAAGACATAAGACAAGAGGATTGATTGAAGATGATTTGACTGCAAGGAAAGATGACTATGATGAGCTTTCTCTCTCTCTCTCTCTCTCTTTCTTTCTCTTAGCTCTAACTTCTACCTAAGCTGCCCTTTTGGGTTTTTAACTTAGTAAGCTTGAATTAATGAAATTTAAAAGAAAACATTCCACCATGATTTGGGCTACTACTTTTCTTCATGTCGAGAGGCTCTAACTTTTGAATTCTAGGTTTGACAAAGGTCTTCTCTAAACTTGTTGCCTCTTGTTAAGGTGCATCATTTGATTACCCAAAGTGCAATAGGTAATTCCATTCGATTTGCTCTTTTTGCTTCAACTATTTAATGATTTGACCTTCTTTGGTTAGGTACGATTGTTGATGGCACCTCAAATTGTTACAAGTGCTAATTGTGATGGATTTGATTATTTTTATTTTCTCTCTCTCTGTTTTTTTACTTTTTTTCTCTTTCTCTCTCTCTCTCTCTCTCTCTCTCTTTTTAAGCTCATCTTAACTTAATATAGGTAAGACACTAATTGAAGGGAAGTGCCTTAAAGAGAAGCTAAAGGATAAGTGAGAAGAGACAACTTAAGGATAAGAATGTAATGGACTGGATATTATACATTAGCCTTTTGAGCTAAGCGACAAGATGGATGAATGAGAGATGATGATGTTCTAGGAAGATATGGTCCCATTTCATAGAATAAGCCTCTAGTAAGGAAAGATGAATTTGAAGACATAAGACAAGAGGATTTATTGAAGATGATTTGACTACAAGGAAAGATAACTATGATGAGCTCTCTCTCTCTCTCTCTCTCTCTTTCTCTCTCTCAGCTCTAACTTCTGCCTAAGCTGCCCTTTTGGGTTTTCAACTAAGCAAGTTTGAATTAATGAAATTTTAAAAGAAAACATTCCACCATGATTTGAGCTACTACTTTTCTTCATGTTGAGAGGCTCTGACTTTTGAATTCTAGGTTTAACAAAGGTCTTCTCTAAACTTTTTACCTCTTGTTAAGGTGCATCATTTGATTACCCAAAGTGCAATAGGTAATTCCATTCGATTTGCTCTTTATGCTTCAATTATTTGATGATTTGACCTTCTTTGGTTAGGTACGATTGTTGATGGCACCTTAAATTGTAACAAGTGCTAATTGTGATGGATTTGATTGCTTTTTATTTCTCTCTCTCTGTTTTTTTACATTATTTCTCTTTTTCTCTCTTTCTCCTTTTTTTTAAGCTCATCTATGTTGAACTTAAATCAAGGAAGATAAGAAAATTAATGCATAAATAATGAAAAGAAAATATAGATGGATTACTGTAAATGAAACTTTATTACATGACAACAAAAAAGGGACTAACATGGTTGACAAAAATACAATAAAAAAAATAAAACAATAAACTCTAACTCATATTTAGACTCAAATTTTGAGATTTGAACTCAGATTTTGAGATTTAGACTTACACTCGGATTTAAACTTGAAATTCAATCTCAGACTGATCGGATTAGTTGGGATTGAACTCTTCCATATCATGCCAGAGGTTGAATCGAGTTCAGATTCCTCATCACTGTTTAGGTTAGTGGTGGGGAATTTAGCTTAAACTGATTTGCTTTAGATGCATTCTTCAACCTTTGATGCAGTTGCAACTAAAGCTCCGAAGGTGGGCACGTATTGTGTCAACAAGTGCACTCAATAGATCGGGAGTAGATTCTTAACAATGATATCTACCTATTCTTGCTTGGTTGGCCTATTTATCATTTGAGCAACTTTAGCCCTCCACTTTATAAGGAACATAAAGAAGGATTCATCTAAAAGTTGCTTGGTGGTTTCCAAGTCTCTTCCTATGATATCCACTTCAATGTTGTAGTGGTATTACTTGACAAACACTTTGCAAAAGTCATCCCAAGTCTATTTTTGGGTGTCATTCAAGTCAATAAATCATCTTAAGGTAGTACTAGTAAGGGCTTATTGAAAGAATTGAGCAAGGAACTCGTTTATTAAGACTAAGTGGATGCATTGCCATTACATACATTTTCAAATGGATTTTAGGGCAAGTGGGACCATCAAATTTATCTAAATTAGACATCTTGAACTTTAGTAGCAAGTGGGCATTGGTGGCAACTAGGCTTAACAAACTTGTATCGATCATGCCTTCCTTCTTCTTCATACTTTTTACTATTTTCTCCATGGCTTCCAATTTGGGCAGGAAGATCTCAAGCTTAAGGTTTTTCCCTTAGAAAGGATCCATAGGGGGAGGGTGATTTATGGTGGTTTAGTAGACATTGGATGGGAGAGTGTGTTAATTTTCAAGATATCTAATGAGCGAAGTGATGGTTGAGATACGGTTTCAGAAGTTCAATTGTAGGAAGAAGAAGCATATGCTTAAATTGATGTCAGATTTTGGTCCAAGTTGAGTGATTTTAGAGAATGGGATTTGGGATTTGGTTTATGTCAACCCGGCTTGGCATGTCTTTGACATCATTTAGTATGGCCTCCCTTTAGGCCTGAATTTAGGCTACTTGTCTCTTGAACATCCCTTCTTGTTGCTCTAATAGCTTGGTTAAAATCTTATCTATGTCATCTTGGTCAAATCTAGTAAACATCTTAGCAATCTTTAAAAGGGAAAAGGAGCTGGATTAGTATCAAGTTTCAAAAAATGGTTATAGTGGGGTATGACAAGCTAAAGACCTTGAGTTTAATGGTCATGGATAATGGTGTCTTATGGTTAGGTTGACAGGGTATGTGTAAAGATGTGTTAACTAGGCCAGTATTTAGACACAGAGCTAAGTTAGATTTTAGCTTGAATAAGGATTTTACTTAAGTGGCTAGGGTGGATTTTAGCTTTGAATAGCTAGGGCAGATTTTAGCTTTGAAAAGCTAGATCAAATTTTAGCTTTGAGGAACCAAAGTTTAGTTTAAGAAGGTTAGGTTAGAGTTTAGCCTCAAGTAATTGGGATTGCGATTTATGGATGATTTAATATAGATTTACGGATGAAGGGACCATAGTTTTTGCAATTGGGTTATGTATGTACAATGTATTTGGATATTGGGTGAACCATGGGTTTGGTGATAGTTGGATAATAGGTTTAATTGGACTAGACCATGGGCTTAGATAGGCCATGGGTTTAGATAGTACTGTAAAAGATGAAGCCAAGTCAGTGTTTAGCTTGGGTAAGGACTATGGATAAGAATGAAGCTAGGTCAGTGTTTAGCTTAGGTAAGAATTATAAAGGATAAAACTAGGTCAATGTTTAGCGTAGGTAAGAATTATGAAGGATGAAAGCTAGGTCTGTGTTTAACTTAGGTAAGAATTGTAAAGGATGAAAGTTAGGTTAGCATTTAGCTTAGAAAAGGGTTATGAATGAGGATGAAGCTAGGTCAGTGTTTAGCTTAAGTAAGAATTATGAAAGATGAAAGATAGGTTAGTGTTTAGCTTAGGTAAGAATTATAAAGGATGAAAGCTAGGTTATTGTTTAGCTTGGGAAAAGGTTGTAAGTAAGGATGAAGCAAGATCAGTGTTTAGCTTGGGAAAGAATTATGAAGGATGAAAAGCTAGGTCAGTGTTTAGCTTAGGTAAGAATTGTGAAGAATTAAAGTTAGGTCAATGTTTAGCTTAGGAAAAGGCTTTGAGTAAGGATGAAGCTAGGTCAATGTTTAGCCTGGGTAAGGACTGTGTAAGGTAAAGCTATTTTAAATTTTAAGTGCAAATAAAGGTACCATGGTTAGGTTTATTTTTACCACTTGTTTGACATAGGTTTGAGTTTTTAACCATAGGTTGAGATGGATCATGGGTTTGGGTGTAAATGTGCTTGAATCGAGGTGAGAGGGTTTAAAGTAAAGGTGAAGGTGTTTATGATAGAGGTGAGAGGTTAGGGTGAGGTGCTTGCATATTAAAGCTATGGTTAATGGTATGTAAGGTTTAAAGGTTAGGGTGAGGTGCTTTTAGGTTAAAGGCTAAGGTTAAAAGTTAAGATTCATGTATCAGTATTTGGATGAAGGTTGTAGGTGATGGCCTTTTAGGATTGTGAAGGCAAACGTGATTGAGATAGAGATGTGAAAGTGTTTTATGGTTTAGAAGTGAAGGTGTTTGGATAGAGGTGAGTATATAACCCCTCTTTAGTTCAAAGTGCAACCTAGATTTAAAATGAATACATGTTTTGTACAATGTGAATGCATGATATGCATGGAGAAACATTTCATAAGAATGCAAAGATACACGATTTTGATTATGATACATACAACCTAAGGTCAGGATCTAGGTTCATTGCATGAAAAGGGTGAAGGTTGGTTTGTATAGGGGTATCTATCACATTAGAGTAGTGATATACCTAACCATATGTGAGTCAAGGAGCCTCACATGGGTCTAACGGTACATGCATGCTCGTTACACCTTTAAAATGATCAAAGGATCTATCATAGGGTGGATGATTTCATTATCAACAAATAGACCCAAGGAGGGTTACCCACTTGATGTTACTTTCTATCCATTGTTTTCCTAAGAAATCTAGACTAAAAGGCAAGGAGCCTATGCAAGTGATGCATGAAAAGCCATTTATGTATTAAAAGTGCCAAACTTTGATTTAAACCAATCGGTAGTCCTCTTATTTCTTTTTGTTAAAAAGAAGGTGGTCCCCAATAGGGTCATCAGTTGTGAGGCCTCGCCGAGCACCTGTTTGATCTGCTAAGAGGGAATTGAAATGCTCATTTGGGTTGGAACTCCCAATGGAACCCTTGAGTTCAAATTGGTTGATTTTGAAATTGACTTAGAGTCACCACCTTAATTTTATTTTTTATTTGGGAAAAAGTTAAGGGAAAAAACCCAATAAAATTACTCCAATTTATTTATCTGATGGAAAAGTATACTAGTCCTCGATTATCAAAAAGGATTCAGAGACTAGGTTTTTGGTTTATTTAGAAAAAAAAAAATTTGTGGTAAGTTTAATACAAAATAACTTAAAAATGAATAGTTTACATAATGCTATGAACAATTAAAGTATGCATGATTATTCAACAATGTAATAATATAATAATTAAGGGAACAAAAAAGTAAAAGGAAAACATTAAATTTACAAATGAAAACCTAAAATAGGGGATACTTCCTCTAGCCTTTATGGGTTCTAAGAAAGTCACACATTCCCCAAACTAATCCTAAAACATCACAATAAAACAAAGAAAAGAGGACAAAACCTAATATATATGAAGAAGGTGAAAGAGAAGGAAGGTTATTTATTTTAACTAGATTTGATGCTTGGAATAATCATGCCTGCATATCAATTCGAATGGGAATCAAAATCCATTTAGTTCGCCTTTTTATGAAGGAGGGGTTTTGGAAAAAAGTTAATTTGATTTGTTAATTTAATTCAGATTTAAAATTAACAAGATTATATCTTTTTAGTTTTAGACCTAAGGGAAGATATAAAAGAGAGAATTCTATAACTGATTTAAGAAATCTCAAAAGAAGGAATCATACTTTGATTTTGCGCTTTCTTCATATGAACAGGGCAAGCCTTACACTAGATATGAGCTCCACCTTAGATCGGGATCTTATGAACTTGCATAGAAATTTGAGATTTTTGCATCTGAAATTGTCTGTTGACCTCCTCTCCTCAAATGATTGGAAGTGGGCCCTATTTACGAAAAAAAATTGACTGGAAATTGAGAAAAAAAATGGGGCCTAGTCAGTACTGGTAACACCATTAAGGTGCTAGCTATGATGGCGGCAAGCTTTCTATGCTACTATGCAGGGCGGCACTAAAAACGTGCTGCCCAGTCTGGCAGTACCTAAACCATGCCGCCCGACCCCTATAATGTTGGGATTTCCATTTATCCTGTTTCAGCCCATTGTAGCCTGTGTTCAGTTTGATTTGAGCAATTCCATTTGCATTGTGATCATTATTCAATCTCAGATGATCTGAAGGTGGTTCAGAGGAAGGGATAGGTTCTAGTTCCTAGGGTTCCATTTCCTAGTTTGCCGATTTTGGCAATTTCGACTTCTGACGGTCTGTTTAGAGAGTTTAGGTGCTTTAAAGGTTTAAATGCAAACTGGAGGGTGTAAAACTAAGGAAATCCATTTTTTTCAATTAGGTGTAACCCTCTTGATCCCTGCTAGTTAACCGACTAGTGAGACCACCGTATCGGCTCTGCATAGTGCACTAATCGTAGCTGGTGTTAAGCTATGGCTAGATCATAAGGTAAAAAATTAAGGGTTCACACATGGCATGCAATGCATGCCACTGGTATTACCAGGCATACCATCGGTGCTACTAGAGCACCCATTGGTGCCGCCGTTTCCTCTGACTTTTCCTATAAACACGAGTCCACCCCTAGTCATTGGGACACAGTTTTCTAGACATAAAAATCTCCAATTTCTCTCAATTTCAAGCCAAAACTCTATTTTTTTTTCAAAAATTAAGATTCTTTTTTCATAAAATTTTCCCCTTTTTCTTCACTAAAATTCTTTCAAAAATAATTTCAAATTCATTTTAATTTTTTAATTATTATTTTTTATTATTTTCTTCTCTAACCTTTTTGTGCAAGGTTTTCAATCTTGAGATATTCTGATCCTCAAATATGGTGAAACTAGTTCCATTCATGCAAAGGAAAAGAAGATTAAAGGTATAGTCATTTCTTCTCTTTCTTTTTTAGATTCTAAAAATCTAATCTAGTAATCTCTCTTTTCTACCATTCTTTAGGATCTAAACATGACAAGATCTACTGTTATGTTAATTAAAATCAGAATTAATTAACAAATCCCCAATCTTAAAATCAATTAAAACATGATAAACAATGCTGAAACATAAAACCCCTCCTTCACAAGAAGGAAGGACTGTATGGGGTTTGATTCCCATTCAAAGGGATATGTAGGCATGCTACTCTAAGGCATCAACTCCACTAAAACTAACAACTCCTTCTCTCTATCACCTTCTTCACATAGTTTAGGGCTAAAATTACTTTTATTAAATAAAAATAAAAATTTTAGTTTTCTTTTCTATCTCTAAAAATAAAAAATTTAGTTTTCTTTTCTATCTCTTTATTTTCTTTATTGTATTTACTTAGATTGCTATTTTCATTTTCTAATTGTTTATATTAGATTTAGGGAATGTGTGCTTTCCCTACAACTCATAAATGCTAGAAGAAAGATCCCTTGATTTAGCTATTTTAATTTGTAATAATTTTAAGTAGATTTCCTTTAGTTTTTGCACTCTATAATTGCCAATTGTGAGGCCTCACCCAAGCATTGGCTTAATCCACTATAGGAAATCGGGATGCTCATTTGGGTTTAGACTCATAATGGAACCCTTGGGTTTGGATTTGGTTGATTTTAAAAATGATTTTTGGGAGTCACCACCCTAATTTATTTTTTAAATGGAAAAATTAAGGAAAAACCCAATTGACTCCAATTCATTAATTTTCAAATAATTTACCCAATGAGAAAATCACTAGCTTTGAACTAGGTTGAGCTTAGAGACTAGGTTTTTAGTTTTAAATATTCTAAATTTGGCTCTTAAGTTTAATTTGACTTAAAAAATAATTTCATGGATGACAAATATTATATGAGAATTATAATATCATGATTAACGCAATGAGCATGATATGAGTACAATGAGAAAATTAAAATGAAATATCCAAAAATTAAATTAATTAAAAAGGGAAAAGGAGATTGATTGAGATTTGGATTTGAGGTTTGGATTTAGATTCCAAACATGCCTATGTATTCCATTGAATGGGGATCGAAACCCATGTAGTTCATTCTACGATCAAGTTGAGGGGTTTAGAAATTGATCAAATTAATTTTGGTTTAGGTGTGTTGAGAGTGAGGAAAAAGGCTAATACATTTGTTTTCAGTGGGCGGAGGGTTATACCATACCAAAATTTCATTTGATCGAGATCGGATAATTGGATTGATTGAGAGATTAATTAATTAATCAAAATGATTAATTAACTAATTAATGTGATAAAATGGATGGATTGATGGATTAATTAATTAATTTGGTTGAAGGGTAGATTAAGAAAAAAGATAAATTTATTTTTGAAAAAAGAGTGATTAATTAATTAATTAAAAAGATTAATTAATTAATTAAAAAAAGAGTTTTAGTTAATTAAAAAGATTAATTAACTTGGTTAAGGTGAGTGATGTGCCGAAACGCACACTAACAAACTGCAAGTGCACAGGTCGTTATCAAGTAATAAAGTAGTGAATATGAGAATCGTCTCTATAAGGATAGTTTATAAGTACTAGCGCAAATTTCAACTATTGTCTAGTTGATTAAAATGAAGATTGATTAAACTAAGTTAATCTAAGGAAGAAAATAAATGATATTGATGGAAATAATCTAGGCAAACCTAATCTAGAAATGAATCTCCCTAGTTTCTCTTGCATATCAAACAATGGATTAAGTTGGACCCCCATGAGATTATTCTAGAACCTTTCTCAAGCGATCTAGAACCTAATTCCTAGGTAAATTGGAAGGAATCTCTTCTCATCCAAGATCAAATAGGAACAGTATTAGCTTCAAGGAGTTAAAATCCAAAGAGTCTTGTAGATCTATCTCTAGCATCCCAATCAACTCTCTACTTCTATGGGTGATCTATCTATATCAGGGTATCTCTACTCATCCAATATATAAACAATATCCAATCAACAAGCTAGCAATTATTAATTAGAATAATAAGATTTATCATGAAAATAAAACAACCAAAGATGAATTGATTAAAGATTAAATCCTTTAATCTATACAATCAAAACTAGGATTCATCACAAATAGAATTAGTTCATATTAAAATTGAGGAACAAAGATGCAGAAAATAAAAGAAGAAGAAATCTCAAACAAATCTTGAAGATATTCTTTGAAATCATCTCTTCAATCTTCCACATCCACTTGGATCTTGGTCTTTGATTCAATTAAGCCCTCAATATCTCTAACCTTCAAGCCTCTCCCTTCATTTTAAGGCTTAGCCAACCCTTAGATCTCCATTTTTTCTCTGTGGCGGCTCTTCTCGTTTTGTTTCTGCATGAAACTCTTTATACAGCTGTCAATTCCTCTGCCCACGGCTGTGGCTCACCCCATGGGAGCGGTGTCAATTTCGTCTAAAGAATGGCACTGGCGTGGGTCAAGTCGTGGCTTACCCCATGGCAAGCTATTGGAACTCTTCAATTATGCTTCTTAAGTCACGGCCAAAGCCACGGGCATGGCTTACCTTACGGCAGGCTACTGCCTCTGATTCCTTAGGCCACGCCTAACCCCACGGGCATGGCTCTGGGCGTGAGATAGGAATGATCTTCAATACTTTGCCCGTTTTCGCTCCTTGGCTTTGTAGTTTCTTGATAAATCGATCCATGGCTCCTAAAACATAAAAGAATTTTAGAAAAATACTTAAACAAACAAATCAAACTCAATTTAAGGATAAAATACATTAAGAACAAAGGGTAAAATGTAGTTAATTAAACACTTATCAATGAGGTAATTAATTAATTAAAAAGATTAATTAATTAATTAGAGAGTGATTAGAGAGAAGAAGAAGAGAGAAATTTGATGATATCAATCTACTCAAATTCAAGGGGTGGTTTATAATGAAGGATGAAGGGCCTATTTATAAGCAAAGAGAGATGAGGGTAGTTTAGGTAGTGGAAATGTGAAAAGACAACGAGGGGTAGGGCTAAAACAAGCTAAAAATTGGGGCTAAAGGGGTAAAAATTATCAATAATATTCTAAATATATTGAAATATAAATAATGTAAAAAATAATATCCCAATAATTTATATTAATAAAATGGAACAAATATAAAATAATGTCTTTTAAATAATACATTTATAATTTACATTAATAAAATAAAAAATAAAAAATATAATAATAATTTTTTTTTATTGATACATCACGCTCGTATCGCTAAATAACATTCGTATCAGTGTCTATCCAGGTTATTTAGTATTGATTTAGTGCCTTTGGACAAATTGATATAATCCTGGAGTCAAATTTGGATTTTCCTTTAACTTTTTCAAAATAAAATAAAATTAAAGTGGCGACTCAATTTTTGCAATTTACAACTTTCAAATGCCATTTTTTGAACTCATACTAAGTTCCAATCATGATGCTTTCCAAAAAAGCATTTCAGTGCTCGGGCAAGACCTCATAGTCTTGCACCCCTTTCTCCATAGGAAGTGTTTGAAGATATGCTTAAAAGAGAAGAAAGTGATGAGTTGAAACACAAGAACAAGTGTACAGATTTGAAAAAAAGAAAGAGTGAAGATTCAAGTCAAGAAAAAGAAAAACAAGTTTGTGTGATTGAAAAAGAAAAAAGGGTTTTATTCACTAACAAACATACTTTATCTTCCTCTAGTTGTCTTGTTTCTCTTTTTTAGGATTTTAAAGAAGGATTGTCATGGAGAAAACATGATGGTGATTCTACATTTAATACAATCCAAGTAACAAAGAAGGATGCAACTACGGTAGGAATCATGTTTGGAATGATTTGCGCATATATGTTACAAGCTCCTATCTATAGACAAAGAACTTTGATCTTTGATGGATTAGTCTACAAGTTGCATTCCCAAGACAGATATTGTATTACTTCTTGAATTTTTGTTTTTGATCCTTGTCTCCCCAATGTGAGTATAGATTTGAGGTTGAATCCTTTTGAGGAGGGAGGGAATAATGAGAATCCGATTATGTTGCAAGAAGTGTACAAAGATGTGCATGAAAGGATTCAAGAAGTCCCTTCAAGGTTGTCCAACTACAATGAAATTGCATGGAGGGGGTTGGAAAAAGGGCAAAACTTAAATCTACAAGAATCAATCATGGCCATATGAAAGAAATCAAGGGAGGCAGATTCAAGATGGGATATATGGCTGTGTAAACCATCAAGTACAAGGTCGTGTAAATAAGAATGGGACTGTCCAAAAATTTTGGTGTTTTATTTTTTATGAATTTCATTGTTTTAATTTAATTTTTGTTATTTTGGACTCCTATCAATATGATATAAGCGCATATTCAACTAAATTAAGTTTGGTTATATAATTAGTGAATTTTGGGCCTGTTTTATTTTAGGTTAAAGTCCAAAATGAATTTAATTTATTTTCTATTTAGGAATCTGTTTTCCTTATTCCATAACTAGATTTTAGGGTTTTATAACCTAATTAAGTCACTATAAATACTTAGCTATACATTCAATAAAGCAATTCAGTTATTCATTCAAAATTATAAGCTTTTGCTTATGAGATTTATTCTCGATTTTGATTCATTTTAAGGATCAAAAATGAAATTTCAAAGCTAATTACTTTCCTTATTCATAATATACAAATGTTCTTTAACATAGGTTTGTCATTGAATTTAGTTTTTTTTTTTTCCTTATAAACTTAATTTGGCTTTCTAAGGTAGTCGCTTTCAAGCATAAAGAAATTAAATCTCAAAGTAGGTTATTTGGAGTTCGTATCACATAAACACCTTAAAGGCCCTCTCTCTAGATAGAATCCTCAACCCACTTGTGCTCTCTTTCACTAAAATTAGGAGTGTAAAAGAGCCGAGCTGAGTCGAGTTTTAAAGTATTCAGGCTCTGTTCATTTTTTTTTTTGAGTTCGAGCTCGAGCTCGAGTTTTGGATCGAGATTGAAATCATATTCAAGCTTAACTCGCTTAAAATTCGAGCCAAGCTCGAGCTCAACTCGAGTTCGGCTCACTAATAAATTATAATCGAGTTAAATTAGAGCTCGACTCATTATGAAATTTATTTATAAATTACCAAAATATTAAACTTCCTAAATATTTATTTCTAATAAAATAACTATATTGAAAATACTTAAACTAATATAGAAGTAAAAACAACCAATTAGTGAAAAAATGTAATTATAAAATTGAGCATTACATGTATTACAAAAATGTTAGTTAATAAAAAATATTTTATATAATATAAAAATATTAAGTTATGTTAATTAAGAATATATATATTTTAGTCAATTTGAATTAGTAAAAAGTTTATAAAAGTATTAAAATATATTTTTTGGAATACAAAAATTATTAAGTTAATAATAATAATAATAATAATAATAATAATAATAATAATAAAGTTGTTTATGAGCATATTGTCGAGCTTTTTGTGAGATTGTTCACGAGCTTATAATCGAGCTATTCACAAGTCTAATTGAATAGAACTTCACTTGGCTCAAGCTCGACTTATTTATTCACCAAATTTTAAAATAAGATTCAAATTTGATTAGTTTATAAAATAATCTGAACATGAACGAGCTTTTATCGAGCCGAACACCGAGCTGTTCGCGAATGGCTCGGCTTATTTACACTTCTAACTAAAATCATAGCCCAAAAGCCCATTCACAACCCTAAAACTCTCACTCACTTAGCCTCAAAATCATTCTCCGTACAGATTCCCTCACCTTAGATCTTGCACTGTCTTTCCCAGTAAAGAAACCAACACACAATCACTATAAAACACCTAGAAGCCCTCGACTCACCATCACCAATTCTCTATAATCATCAACTCTCTACAAAACAAACAAACACATACTCATCGCTGTCCTTCTCTTATCTTCATCTAATCTATTCTATCATTGTGTTTACCGTGAAAATTGTTCTCGAAATGGGTTTGGCTTTGTTTGTTTGGATCAATAATCAGGTTCGATTTTGTTTCAATTTTGGTAAGATGAATCATCTATGGTGTTTGAAAACAAGCAAATCAGGCTTGGTCTCAATGTCTAGAATGAAAAAAGTGATATAAGGGTCTGATTCATTTGATTTCCATTGGCGATTTCTATGTTGGTTAATATTTTGTACCCCTTTTGATGGATTTTCTGAAATGGTGGATTCACTGGTATTGGTGTTTTATTGACAATTTTTTGGCCTGCGAACTGAATGTATAGGTCTGGATTATCATTGTTTGAATCATTTATTTGCATCTGGAGTTTGGGAATATTTCTTCTAGGAAGTCTGATGTTGTTTTGGCTAATTGGAGTCTGTGTTTATTTGAAAACGAGTCTAGTTCCTTTATAACGGATTTTCTCTATCGGTGGGTGGTCTTTTTTTTTTTTTATTTTTTGGTGCTAAACATCGGTCTAACTTCATCTTGATTCAGGTATGGTTTATTCGAATTTCATCTTGGATTTTCAGTGTTTAGATTCGATTTCTAATCCTATGAACAGTTTGGCAATTTTTGTTTTCTTTTCGCTTTTCTTGATTGATTTTTGCACAAGATTAATCTTGCTATTCTTGTTTTAGTTTCATTGTAGTTATTCTTTGCTTGAAAAGGGTGAATCATTTTTATTTGAGAGTTGTTTTAGAGTATGATGATTTTGGCTTTAGTTTATTTTCTGACTCTGTGAGCTGGATTTGTATCAGTGCTAAAAAATGTAAGGGGTCATGGTTCTTTTGGTGCTTGATTTCTTCGAATTTTTTATCTTACAATAAGTTTGGTAAATTTTGTTTGCTCCTCGTCCTCTTTGATTCATGATTGGTTTTAATATTAGGCTCTTCTCAATTAAATTTGGGTCTGATACTTCATTCGTCTTTCTTTCGCCTTTTTTTTTTTTTTTTTCGGATAAAATCACAATTGAATCTTTGGTTGGTTCTCTAATTTGTACATGTAGTATGGTACATTGACTCCTATGTGTCTGGCTTTTTTTCTAGTTTGTTGCTTGAAATGCTGATGATGGTAAGAATCATGTAATAATGATGTTCTTTTTTAAATATCACGGATTTTACTAGCTAACATTAAAGCTTGTTATTTTGATGAATTTCCAAAATATTAAATTCAATTTTGAATCTACTTACTGGAAGTGAAAAAAAATAATAATAATAATAATTTAATATGTTGCTATTAATTTCAAAATACTAAACCGGGAAAACTTTGCTACACGTTTGGTAACTTTTTTATTGAATTGGTGTTTTTGGAATCGTATTTGGATTTTGATTTGTGTTCTAGTTGCTTGATGAAAGTAGGGTTTGGTTTTCTGTTTAATTTTTTATTTTGAGCACTAATTTGGTTCTTTCCGGCAGGGCCAGAAAGCGATAAATAATTTGAGACGTGATTCAATTTGTTTTTATTTTTATATATATTTTATTTATTTCATTATTATTATTTCTTTATTTGGGCCTGTAATATTTAATATTATTTTTTCTTTAATTTATATTTTGAATATATGATTTTGAAAATAAAAAATAGAAAAATAAAAACATTTCTTTTTTTTTTTTTATAGAAGAAAAATAAAAATATTTCATTGCACTACATAGTGTACATAATCTCAGTTCATAGAGGTCGACAATGGACTAGTGATGATTCGACGAACCGATCTTCTTGTCACCATTATTCTTGAGGCATTTTGTAGACACCCTTGGCAATGATTATTCAAAGGATGAAGATTAGTAATCATAAAATTAATTTTGAGCAAAATAAATTGATTATAATAAGATTAAAGGAATTAATTGACAAAAATGGAAAAGTAATTCAACTTAGGCGCAATTTAATAATATAAATAGTAAAACATGTTGTTTTGGATGATTTACAAGTTTCATAAAAAAAAAAAAAAAATTTGTTCTATTTACTGAGCGATGATGAAGATCAAAGTAACAAAACAGAATTTTTAAGTTGAAGTGACATAATTTTCGTGTTAATTTTAAAATTAAATGGTTTGATTTGGTTTGGTCTAAAATAGTTATTATTTTTTTTAAAATCAAATTAAAGTAATATTTGCAAATTAATTTTGGATTTCAAATCATTTTGTAATAAAAATTTTGGAGCTCAAATCAATTTGATAGCTAATTTTGAACTTTGAATCAATTTATTTATTTTCTAATTATGTTGTGCCTAAAATTAAGTTGTTCTTTGAGAAATTTCTAAGAGCGGATGAATTTGAGCCCATTTTTTTTAATAGATTGGATACAAGTTATTATTTCTAGTTTCCTTTTATTAAAGTTTTTTTTTTAGAATTATTTATTTTTGTCTTACAGAAATGGGTAGTGGTCTAGGTGAAATCAAGATGATTTGAAAATTTTTATTTCATTTTAAATTATAATTATTTTTTATTTATAATTTACAAAACTATATTTGTAATATATTTATATTATAATAAAATAAAGTCATATTAATTTTAATTTCATTTTTTAAGATATTGTCGATAATATTTAAAAATATATATATAATAATAATATCAATGAAAATAAATATATTTTTGAGCCTAAGTTAAATTACTCTTTTATTGGACCTTCAAATAAATTTCAAATAAATAAATAAATAATAATGAGTCAAAAATAAATATTTAAATATTTATTCATTTCATTTAAACAAATTGAGTAAATAATAAAAAAACAATGTTTAAGGTCAACTAAAATATTTTTCAAAATTAATACGATGGGTGCCTAACACATTCCTACTATATTTTTAATCCCAAATCTAAATTTTAGCTTAATAAACTAATTTTTTCAAAATTAATATGGTTGGTGCCTAAAATCTTTTCATTGTATTTTTAACTCTCAAATCTAAATTTTGGTTTAACAAACTCATTTTTTCACAAGTGTCCAACTGAACCTTTTAAAACAAATTTGTTGGTAAGGTGTTTGAAATCTCAACCCAAACCCTAGGTTTCTAATCACCTTTCATATTATATTTCCATATGATCAACTCACCATTTCATGATTATATATTATTATTCATCAAGTAGTTAGATTAAATAAATTTCCTCTTTTAATTCTAGCTTGGCCAAACCGTAAGTAGAGAATGAAAATAAGAAGAAAACTTCAATCAAACAAGAAAAGAACCAAGGAACCACACTAAGCACAAGAAATGGAAAGAATTTTGCAAAGGAATTACCTTTGCAATCCTCCTTCCTCTAGCTCTTCTTGTGATTGCTGAACCGTCTTGCTCTCTAGGGTATGTTTTATGAGAAAAGAGGAGGAAGAAGAAGAATAAGATGTTCATATAGTGTAGAGTGAGGGTTGGGGTTTTTAATGAGAAATGGCTATAGCACCATTAATGAAGAAGGATTTGGACATTCTAGAGTGTGGTTTTTATGGTCATTTCAATGTACTTATATTTTGAGGAAAGGGGTTTGAAATTTTAGTTGAACTTAGTCAAGTTCCATTTAGGGTGAGTGTTACTTTTACCCAATTTAGCTAGGCAAATATACAATGAAAAAATAACCCACCACTTACTAATGTAATTTCTCTACACCATGTGAATGGTGGGGACCATTAGTCACATGCACACTTAATTTGATGCTCATGTAATTCTAATTATACATAATTAAGCATTTTTAATCACTTAATAATATATCATATACAGTATAATTAATTACCAAACACAATGCATAATTTTCATAGTGTAATTATAACAAAATATAATTTAATTGCAATAAGTGAAAAAATTAACACAATATAATTTAATTTGCAAACATAATGTCTCAGCAACACAAATAGTGCAGAATCAACATAGACAGTGTAAAAATTAACAGAAACACAGTATAAAGTGCAATTGCAGTGAAAAAATTAAATAAATGTACAAAGTATTACAGATTACTAGAATATTTTTAAAGCTGCTGATAGATTTTTTTAGGCAAAAAAATTGTGTTCCAGAAAATTTGGAGTTACTAAAACTCTAAGAAAAAATGAAATTTCTAGAATAAAGAATTTGGTAGTGAAAAATAGGACCCACCTTCCACTAACTCAAATTTAAAATTCAAAGAAATCATTTTTAACAAAATTTTCTCTATTTCCTTTGTTATTAAATAAACATGATCGGCCCATACTTTCATTGGATTGGGTCTCTCATTAACTCTTCCACACATATTCAAAATCACTTCATTTTTGACAGTTTTTCTGAAATAACCATTTTGCCCTTACTTATCATACACGCTTATGTTTACCAATTCACATAAAATTTTCAATCTTAATCACATGAATAATATCTATAGCACACATGCACAAATAACACATCAGAATTAACACATAAATAACTCAATTTCATAGAAGCACCATTAAATTTTCTAAAGGCTAAATTCGGTCCTATTGATTCAATTATCATTTAAATTCCATTTTCAAATCATCATAGCTATTGGTTATGAGATATAAGAATTTTAAGTATTACATTTATCCTTTTTAAGAAAATTCATCCTCAAATTTCAATGAGTTTATTAGAAATGATCGTAGATGTCGTTGGTTTCTTCACTTGGTTTATCATGACAAATGAAAACTTCTTGGTAGGAAAGAAATTTTTATTGACTTTGATAGCTTGAAATTTTCAATACATATGAGGAGTCAGGCATGCACTTCTTAGATATCGATATATAAAACATCGAGAAGATGTATTCTAGTTTTGGAGATAAGTTATCTCGTAGGAAAGTTTTCCCACACTTTTCTAGAATTTTAGAGAGTTTGATGAATCGTGAAAATAGTTATCCTTTAACATCCAAGTAGAGTAGTACTGGGTTTCAATTGAGTGTCCAGAGTCATTTAGAGCTTTCACCAGAATATTGAGGTATTTGTATGCCTCTATCTAATATAGTCGAGACTAGAATTTCCATGCAATTCACAATCTCATCTTTGTAAAATTGAGCATACTGAGTTAATGAGTAGTTGTTCTCACTTCTGAAAGATGTGCTGCCTTATTAGTCAATAGGTAGTGACTCATATAGAACTCTATCCTTTTGGAGTTCCCAACGGTCTTACTATAAAATCTATAGTGAAGCACTTTTGCTTTTCGCTATGGTGACTTTATCTCTTAAAGTAGATCGAAAGTTCTTTAACACGTTCAAATTTCATTTATTGACAATTTCATACGCTAGAAGGCTAGCCTTGTCTTTCTTTAAATTTGATCACTAATGACAATTCTTCATGTTATGGTATATTATTGTGGCTTTTGGTTGAATCCTTCTAAGAAGCTTGATGTGTTTCCTTTAAAATTCTTTACCATTTGCTCATATATATTAGGTACACTTGTATAATCACCATATTTAGGGTGTTATCCTTTACTCCAATCTTAGAAACTTGGTTTCCTTTTCACTTTTTCCCCTTAGTCTTCATCATATGTAGGCCCTTGTTGTGTGAGTCTTTTATTTCATTAATGAGTTTCGCTTTCACTTAGACGTTAGCTAGCAGCATTTATGTTTCATCTATCTTCAATTACAGATCTTTCCGTATACTATTATGTAGAAGAAACTATACTTATTAACTTCTTGCTTAAAAAGTCAATCATCACATTAGCTCTACTAGGGTGGCAAAGTATCTTGTTGTTAAAATCTTTAACAGTTCCATCACCTCCCTTATCTTGTACATCACTTTACTTTCTTTTGATATACCTTACTTAAGAAACTCATTACAAAGAGTCTCGAATATTTACATTACCATTCTTTTCCAATTTTCTTTTGATTTCTTGTGTTTTATTTTGATTCATTTGAGACAGTCACATACTTTTCCACATTGAGAATGCATTCTATGAAGATCTTTTTATTGAGCTTAATTATCTTCATATATGCTTTTAAATTTCCAGGTTTCCTTCGTAATACATTTAATCAAGCTTAACCATTATACATATCATATATTCTTAATCCTTAATGACTTCATTTTCTTTTCTATAACTTTGCTTGTTACTATTACTTTTATCATTTGACTTCTCTTTTCTCCTACGTATTTCCTTTATTTGATTGTCAAACTTATCATTATAGAGCGGATAATGATTTTTCTTCTAGTTCCTAACTCATGTCTTAATTTCAATCTTCACCTTTCAATACCTTTTACATTTGACTATTAGACTGATATCTTTCTCGCTCTTGCATCTTTGTTCTCATTTTGATTAATGCTCTTCCTTCTATCTAAATCACTTTGACGCTTTCCGTTATGCACTATGGATACTTGAAATACTTTCCTGATATGCATTCGAGTAGGTAATTCTTTGCTTGAACTTATTCATTTTGTCACTAGGAGCGATCCTTAGGGAAACCAATACGTTTCATGGTTAAGAGCAATCTATCAAAGTATTTAGAAGCAAGATCATGCCACTATCCTCATAAGCCTCTAGGTGGAGAGCCATGTTTCTTCACTATTCCTATACGAGGGCATTTAGAGATCGGATTGCCCTGTTCTTTCCCTTAAAATTTTAGAATTTTCATTCTTTGTAATTCTCAAAGATTGATTCCCTTATCAAATAGTTCTCATTCTTAATTCGCTTCAATATCACGACGGATGGGAGGGTGGGCGAGTTCTTTCACTTTTAGGCATTGGGATTGCTATTTATAATGGTAGAGGAGAAGGCGTATATTTCTTCAATTATCTTATTTCATCAGTGCTTGCTTCGAGTCACAAATTTCCACTTACTGACTTTCACATCTACTAGCGAATCTTATTTGCTTTCTCATCATAAGGGCGTTATCCCAATGGAGGAGATATTATTAATTTGTCACACAGGAGTTCAACATTTGAGGTAGTACTTTATGTCATGCTCTCACTATGGTGAGATGCTTCAGCTTCATAGTGCTCTTTATTGATGTAGTATTTATCACTTAAGTGTCATGGTCGTGCTTCTATAGTTTAGACTTTTCTCAAGTATCATATACACATTGTATTATATAACTCTTCATTTTACTCCATTTGAGTTTACTCATTCCCCAACCAATCCACATTCTTTTTGCTATGGGCTTAATTCATCCAGAATAGGCATCAAATGCATTAAAATTCTGAAGGACTTTTATTCCTCCACACCTATATGGACCCCTACATCCTTTAAACTAATTGTTACCTTTAACATTTATACTTCTTATTCTTACTTAACTTATCTACGCGAGTCATCACTCTAACTAATTTACCGTATCTTGATTGGTTATCGATATATTATTATTACTCTTAATTATTGTGTCTTATTGGCTAGTTTTTCCAAATTCAAGTCTTGTCTTACTTGAACGAAGCTTTTTCTACCGTTCATTTATCCCTAAAACTTTTTTTGACTTACTTATATATATATATACTTGTTAATAAAGTCTTTTATCCAAATTTTTCCTTACATTATAGTCTCCTTAACACTTATAATCTCCCTTACCTTGTGATTTCCGATGATTTTCATATTAATACTTAATTCATTTCATGCTTACTTCACTTAGTTACATTTAGGATTTGCCATTTCTTATAGTAACCATTCTTGCTTATTAAGTAGTATCTCATCACCAATTCATTCTCGAGATGGAGTACTTTGTTTGAACTATGTTCGTCTAATAAGTTAACTTTATAAACTCCTACCTTTCATTCCTTTGGCTCCTTTAATTCTACTCTTCATTGCTTTCCTTGTTTCCTCATACATTCCTTAGCTTAATGTTTATTGTTCAACTTTTCCATATAATGCTTATTTTACTTGATCACATTCAGGATTTACTATCACCTATAATATCTATTCTTATTAAAGTATGCCCACATTTTAACTCTATGAGTATTCTATCTATCAACTGTTCTTTACATTAATTTTTCCCCATTTCTTAATACTATCTTGTCTCATCATGTTTATCTCATCCTTCCATTTCTTTACCTTTTGCTTATGACTTTCTTTATTCATGTGCACCTTTGATACAATAGAAAAATTGTACTTGTCTCTCTAGAAAGGTTATATCAACATATATACAATCAATCACTTTCTTTCTTAGAAATTAAGTAGTCTTCTTTTTAAAATATAGGCAAATCAATATTCTTCTTTTAAATATGCTCAATAGTTGTATAAACAACAAATAAATCCTTGCCTTTCCTCAGGCTAGCGGAGTCTCTGGGGAATACAGAATAGATGGCATCTAGTGCTCTTCTAGCTCAAATTCATTGCTCTTTCACCTTGATTCGTGGTCTTTTTCTTGTTAGTTCTATCCTCTTCAATGGGTTTCACTTTCTTCTCATTTTTAAGGTTAACCTTTTAAATTTAGTCAACTTTTTGCGAGAACCACGTGTTGATGTAATGCACACAGCAGCATTAGTTTGACACTCTTATCATTATAATGCAATTTACCTTAAGATATCTCTTATCTTAAATGGCACATATACTTTAGCATATGCAAGAGTAGACACATTTATGTCACTATTCACATCACATGAACTTTTCTCAAAATAATATATTTACTAATTATTTTATTAGTATTTAGCAAATAGTTGTCACACATATATACAAGTTATGTATACAAAATTAACATGCTTTCATCAGTATTCATATCTCATAACATTTTTCAATATCAATGATTATACTAGTTCATATCAATATTTAACAATTAATAGGAAACTTATTTATGATGAAACACACATATAAACATTCATATGTTCTTACACATATGCAATTATTTCTCTTATGCACAATTCATCTTTATCATTTCATTTCCTTATCACATAACTTAGTCATATATATCATTAAGATCACATTACTTTGCTACATAGCATTTAGCATATGTATCGATTCTTTACATTTGTATTTATATATATTGGCACATACTTTGGCATATCAATCTCTCTATAATCACAACACACACATCATACATCATGATAAATATTCTAACATATATGTGGATAACACAGAACTAGACCTAATAATGGAATTCAAATAACGAGGACTTCCTACACTCCATGGTTTTACTTATATCCTATGACTTGTATAATTTGTTAAGTCTATACTAAACTTAAAATTTTACTCTGATACCAACTTTGTCACATACTGTCTTTAGAGATGTGATGGTCCTAAGGCATAGGAAGACGTAAAGTCACCTAAACCTATTGAACCTAGGCTTAACAGCCTTATAACACATTCCCAAGATTATAACCTAAGACAATATATCATATACCATACATATACTAATAGTACACCCAATGTATACCAATATACTTTTAATATACTTAACATATACCACATGTATACTATTTATATTCTTGAGTTCCCATCATTATTTGAGCATATCACAATTTACAATACTAATTACCATATATTGAAGGTAGTCCATCATATTATAATTATAGAACAATATATAATACTCAAATCTCTTTTGATTACTAAAATACTATAACCATAATAACAATAGAGCTCTAAATAAAATAACCCAAAGAACTAAGAAATGTTCATTACATTTTCAGCAAAGCAATCCCAAGCTATGGATGGAACTTGAGATCTACTTTGCCAATTTTGCTATTAGACCTAAAAAATAATTCATTAAAGAAATGTGAGATAAGCTCAGTGAGTACATATTAATTGATTAAACAATATAAAAAGGGTAAATGGAAAGTGAAATGATAGATTTTTATAAAATCACTATAAGGTGGAGCATGAAATAGAACAATGGTTATTTGGCAACAATAGTGCCTTTTTAGCAGAAATCATAATGTTGGAGGCGGTGTGCTTTCCATAATTAAATAGAAAATATTAGAGTGGCAGTTAATGCCTTACTCACTCATACAGTATTATTGACACAAGACTGATAAGATCTTACAGCTAAGCCCACCCCTCTTAGCTAAAGTTGGGTAAGGTCGCCCTACCTATAGGCTTACCATTGTGAACCCTTTATTTTGTACCCTCCAGTATGCGTTGAACCTTAGAAGCACTTAAGCTAGGTAAATAAACTTTTATAAGTTGAAAAATCTCAAAATGGAAAAATCAAAATATTTCTTTTTGACATTTGAACCTTTTTAAATCATCTGAGACTGAGTAACGAGTACAACGCAACTAGAATCATAAAAAACAGATAAGAAATGAGCAAGAACAAGCGAAAAAGGCAAGACAAGCCAAAACAAGCCTATTATCGCAAAGGTGTGTAGCATTGCCGCAGAGGCCTCTATGAAACCACAGAGGCTTCTGTGGCACTGCTACAGAGAGCTCTACAGTACCGCAAAGCTCTCTGCAGCAACTTCGATGAAAACCCTATTTTTTGCAATCCCATATTAGAGTTTGATGCCTTCTATTCTTCAACCCTGCCCCTATATATAGATGACCTCTCCACACTTCAAAACACCAACTTCTATAGCTTGAAAAGTATAAAATTCAAGCAAATCGCTTTGGATTTGCTCCTTGCTTTGTAAAGCTAGTTGGGGGATTTCTTTTTAATTCCTACTCAACTAATTAAAGGCTTTCTGTCTGCCTATTTAAGGCAAGTCTATTGCCCAAGACTCATTTCTCCAGTTTGAGGCTAGCCATCACCCACCATTTGAAGTGAGTCACCATGCCATCTAAGGCAAGATGCCACACCATCTAAGGCTAGCAGCCGCTTGCCATTTGAGGTCAGCTGCTGCCTACCATTCGAGGCTATTTGCTGCCCACCATCCAAAGTGAGCCACACCATCTGAGGCTAACTGCTATCTACCATCCAAGGCTAGCTGCCACCCGCCATTCTAAGCCAACCACTGCCCACTGTCTAAGGACAGTTGTCGCCTACTATCTATGATAAGTTTCTTTTCCTTTAATTTTCTTTTGTTTAAAAATCATTGTCTCATTTAGTTAGTTGATTAAATTGATTCATCTAGGTTGCTAGCTAATCAACTCAGTAGTCAATTAAGTTAACTAATTAACTCAACCCTATTTTAATCAATCAATTAAAACATGATAAAGTGGCTAGGCTAAACTAACCTCTTCACAAGAAGTGAGAACTGTGTGGGTTATGATTCCTATCCAAAGGGATAGGCTTACTTGGTTTAAACATTGAATCCAATTAAAATTAACCCACTCTCCCCTTATCACCTTCTTCACTTGATTTTATTTTACTTTCCTTTCCTTAGTTATTAGGTTTAGTTTGGAGAATGTGTGACTTCCCTAGAACCTATAAGGGCTAGAGAAGGTATCCCCTAAGTTAGGGATTTCATTGTAATATTAACTCTCTTTTATTTCAAATTCTAATTGTGTATAAACTTTATGGATTGAATGATCATGTATATTATAAACTATTCATGCATTTTAAATTGTTCATGAAATATATTTTAAGTTACTTTTATATTACTTGGCCAAACTTATTTTGTTAACTTAAACCGAAAACCTAGTCCCCGAATTCTCTTTGGTTTCAAAGCTAGTGATCTTTTTCCTTTAGGTAATAATTGGAGTCAAATATGTTTTTTCCTTATATTTTCCTAAATAAAAATAAATTAAGGTGGCAACTCTAAGAAATAATTTTCAAACCTATCAAAAATAAGTCTGAAGGCTTCCTCGTGAGTTATTTCCCCAATAAGCATTTCAATTCCCTTTAGCGAATTGAACCAGTACTCGGGCGAGGCCTCATAACCATATGCACATGGCTGATGTGTAACCCAATATCAAATGGGCATTTCTGCTTTGCAAGAGGCTATCATAATCATTTGAGCAAGTATATCAAAATGTGATATAACAATGAAACAATATGGCATAACAATAAAATTATAAAGGATTTCAATTAGCTTAATCATTTTGGTGAACAATGAGATTCTCGTAAGTAGGCCAAATGCCTTTTTAAAAAAGAATACATATTTATATGGATGACCATTCAGTTGAGGTATATTAGGTTTTCTAAAAGGAAAAGTATAAGTTTTTGATGATTTCATTACATCAAAAAGTTAACACATGGAAAGGAGTAGGCTTTTTTATGAATTTTTATTTGAATAAAATTCTAGTATGCATATATAGATAACAAAAAGTAGAATGATGGCCTCTTTAAAGGGGTTTCATTGGTATAAGTGGTTTCATTGAGTGTGTGTAGGGTTTTCAATTGGGTTAACAAGAGTTTTAGTATACAAGTATTAATCTCCATAAATCATATGCATTTATATGCTAACCTTATCTCCTTTGCTCCTTATACAATTTAGCATAGTAAGAATGATGCTCCACAACATCTGGAACATTTTCTTTTTCTTTAGACTCTATAATCATTTGTATCATTCATGTTACTATATGAGTATTTCTAAGTAAAGCACTTAACTTAACCCCTTTTTAGTCCTAATCCTAATTCTAGAATACTTAACATATAACATGGATTAATAGTGCAAGTTTAAGCATAGCAATAATTCACATATACTTATCACATAATTTGCTAGCATTGGACATAAGGTTTATCAATGTTGGGATTCAATTTCTTAGCATCTGTGGGTTTCTCGTCATGTTAAGTTTTGGGAGCATAAGGTGTTTTCTACTTTTCATCCTTCAAGGTTCAATCTATTCCTTGCTCATTTTTTAATAGATCCTTTTATTCTTTTTCCTAACAATTGTTTTTATAGGACATCTTAGCTTAAACACTGATGATTTTCCATCATCTTTGGATTCTACTGGTTCTTCATCTACGTTATCTTTGGATCTTGTCGTTTCTTTATCTTCACTTGTTCCTTCTTCTCCTTATCATTCAACTCATATAAGACAACCCAATGTTACTATGTGTGATTATTATTGTTATTCTACTATTGTCTTCTTATATAAATGTAAAACATATCATGAGGCTAATACTAACTTCTTTGGCAGAAAGTTATGGTAGAAGAACTCTAGGCTCTTACAGGTATTCATATTTGGGATTTGGTTGATTTACCCCTAGATAAGTCTGTTGTTAGGTGTAAGTAGGTCTATAAAATTAAGACTTGAACAGATGGTTTAGTGGAGCATTACAAAGCTAAGGTTGCAGCCAAAGGCTTGAACTAGTAATACGGGATTGATTGTGAAGAAACTTTTTCTACTATGGCTCGTATCACTTCTATTTGCAGTGTTCTCTCTATTAATGCTATCAAACATTGGGGATTATTTTAAATGGCTGTAAAGAATGCCTTCTTTAATGGTGATCTTTCTAAAGAAATATATATGTAACCTCCTCTTGATTATGATCATCCTCCTAATAAGAGTTATCACCTTTGAAAAGCTCTCTATGGCATAAAACAAGTTCCTCGAGCTTGGTTTGCTAAATTTAGCTCTATTATTGGACAGTTTAGGTTTCAATCCAGTTCTTATGATCATGCCTTGTTCTTTTAATAAACTAGTAAAGGTTGCATTCTTTTACTTCTTTATATGGATTATATGATAATAATTGGTAATGATTTAAAAGGCATCAGTGATCTTAAGTTATTTCTTAGTAGTAGTTTGAAATGAAAGATCTTGGTCCTCTTAGCTATTTTCTCTATCTTACAGTATCATTTAAGTCAACAGGCTATTATTTGTCTCAAACGAAGTATGCTAAAGATCTTATTTCTTGTGTTGGTCTCATAAATAAGAAAGTAGCCAGTACTCTTATTGAAGCCAATGCTCATTTTTCTACTACTGATGGAATTTCCCTTAGTGATAGCACTCTTTATCATTTATTGGTTGGCATACTTGTGTATCTCACTGTTACTTGTCTAGATATCACTTATGTAGTTCATAATGTTAGCCAATTTATGTCTGCCCCTTGTATGACTCACTTTACTGTCGTCCTACATATTCTTCGTTATGGAAAAGGTACTTTGTTTCATCGTTTACATTTCTCCAATTCATCCCTTCTAGAATTGAAGGCTTGTTCTGATGTTGATCAAGCTTGATCGACATTCTACCACTGGTTAATGCTTCTTCCTTGGTAATTATATTATCTCTTGGCTGAGTAGAAAGCAAACTATGATATCTCGACACTACAAGATATTATCGATATAGCAACTGAAATTAGTGATTGAAAATTATTAGTAAGCACTTAAAGATGGAACACCGACGTAACGATCAAAATCAAATTTAATAATTGTTTACCAAACATTCAACAAAAATTACTAACAGAATAAATTAAGTCACATAATATAATTACTAACTGATTAGTAACTAAATACTGACCGAAAGCTGAGCGAAAATTTTGGTGCGAAATTTTAGAGGAAAAATATTTAGCGACCATTTTGCCAACTGAAAAATTAGTCGATAAAGATATATCTGTTGGTAATCAGTCAGTGAATATTGAAATTTACCAACTGATTACCAATAGTACATAGCCTAAAGGACAAGATAGATTACCAACTAATTGCCAACCGAATTTAAATTACCAAGTGGCTGTAAATCGCTAAATCGATCACTAAACAAGCTTGGTAGTAGCTAATCGGTTGATTTCTCAGTCAGTAAATATAACTTTAATACCTAGCAGTTGGGCTTCTTCTTCTTCTTCTTCTTCTCTGCTCTCTCCCTCTCTCTGCCATAATGCACCGCCATTATTTTTGCTAGAATCCACACCGCTAGCTGCCTCTATTCTCTCCCCTCAGATTGGTATACATTATTTTATTTATTTATTAGTTTAATTAGTAGAATTGTTAAATTTTCTGTGATGTATATATATATATGTGTGTGTGTAATTTTGAGTTTGTGAATTTTTTGTGTGAATGTAGTATTTTTTTTCAATATATATTTTGTTTGCCAATTTTCTAGTTTTTGTTTCTATTATTACTATTTTATTGGGTATTATTTTGTTGATTTTATGAAATTATATATATATTTTTATTGAAAATTATTTTTATGGTAATTTTATGTAATGAAAATTATAATTAAATTTTAATATTAGTTTAATGTAATTATTTGTGAATAATGTGGTATGAGAAATTTTTGTTTGATTTATTTTTGTGCTCTGAGAATTATGTAGTATTAAATTAATATTTGTTAGTTTAATAAAAATTTAGTTGAAATTATTTTTAGTGATATTAGTTATTTTCAAGTGACATTAAATTATTTCTATAAATTTTTTATTAATTTATTTGAAAATAAAATTTATGTATTTTATTATTGAATATGTGCATTATTTTTTAAAATTTTGTTTTTATTAAAGTTTTATTAAATTTTTATGTTGTAATGTGATTTATGTACATACATAGGTAATATAATATTGTGCATTTAGTTGATCTTGATATTTTTAGTTTATAATTTATTAATTTGTTATTTTAATGATTTGTTTTTTAATTTCAATTTAGTTGGCAATTTGACCATGTGTCAGTGCGTTAGCTTGCTTTTCAGCACTATAAGAGGTATATGTGTAATTTTTTTAATTAACTTGCGAATCATATACCATTACACATTTTATATTTAATTTTAGAATTTGAACAAATGTGCATTTGTTGGCATATATTGATATGTAATTTATAATTAATTGGCATGTAAAATATAATTTATTGGCATGTATATTTAATTATGATGTAAATAATAATTTATTAACATGTATAATTACTTTATAGCTTAACTATTATTTCACTTTGTATTTTATTTTTTATTTCTCTATGTTTAAAAAATAGATACTTGTGTCGAATATTTATGATTATGATAAAATAAAAAGTAAATTAAATTGAGATGTAATTATTTAAATGAAAATTAATTAAAAATATGGTAAAAAAGTTCAACTGAATATATAAATATTTACTAAACATTATCAAAAATATTTACTAAATATTTATAAATGATAAAAGAAAGGAAAAAATAAAGATGTTGTTAAATAATATATTGAAAATGCAATATAATCAATAAATATTGACAGTATTGAATAATTAGAATTTATATATAATCTGAAAATGACATTATAATTAATTGTAAAATGTTGAAAGAAGGAAAAAAAGATAAATATGCCTTAAAAACAATGAATTTTAAAACCAAGTGTTTCATAATTTACCAAAAATATATAAAGTTAAATCATTAATAATTATGCCTTAAAATATGAAATTTTAAATGCAAGTATTTCATAATTTACTCAAAATATTATTCTTTATTTTTAATAATGATTAAATAAAAATATGCGAAGATAAATAAAAATAAATATGTCTTAAAATATAAAATTTTAAATGCAAGCATTTCATAATTTACCAAAAGTAGTAAACTTTATTTTTAATTATGATTAAATAAAAATGAAAAATAATTAAAAAATCGGAAATGTCCCTTAAAATAAATAATTTTAAATGCAAGCATTTCAAAATTTACCCAAAATTATAATTAAATAAAAATATAAAAAAAGAGTGAAAATTAAACAGGCATTTCAATTTAGTTATGTGTTTATGATTTCAATTTCTTATATTTTTTACTTGCATTTGATTGATGAATGTATATTAATTTTTGTATAGTTATTATTTATGTTATTATTTTACACATTAATTTATTTTTTATAGTTATTATTTTGTTAGTGTGCACATTAATTTATTATTAATTGTATTTTTGGACTTCACATTATCAAACGCCCAAAAAAATGCAATTAATTAAAAATCATTAATAAAATTTAGGCGTACCCTAGATATTCGTTTAGTGTCCTTCTCATTGGATAATAAGAGGATACTGAATTGTCCAAAATTGATAATTTAGAGATGTTATTATTTACATAGCTTGCTGTATCATTCACTTTCATACTATTGCTTTAAGTTTTGATATCATCTTCTATATATTATCATAGTGCATACTAAAGAAGTCTTATTGAATGACATTTTTTAGTTTGTACACTAGGAGAGCTGTAGGGAGATGCTACCGAAATTTTTGCAGTAGTATGAATTTTGAATGTATTAGTAATCTTGTTATGTAACAATGAGTTTCAAAATGAATTAAGTTATTATCCTATAGGATTGGAGATATAAGGAGGTAGAATTAGATATTGATAATTAAAACCAAGACAAGACAAGACACATATAGGAAAATATGAATTCTGTGATTGAAATGCAATAATATCGTTTTCATAACTTTCAGAATTTAATCATGAGATAATATAGAAATTAGATGTATTCCATATTTCAAGATGGGTATCTACATCCAGAATTCTTAGAAGGTATTAATCATTTTATTAAATTTGCTACATCCCAGCCTTAGTTTATGAGTAAGGGCAAGATTAGATGTTTATGTGTCCATAATAGATATCAAAATCAGAATTTTCTTGATCCAAATACCGTTAAACTACACATAATAAAGAGGGCTTGTGTCTGATTATTATGATTGGTATTTGCACAGTGAAATTAGTGGGTTTGGAACTTCAGCCGTAGATGAGAATCATTGTGAAGTTAATTATGATGCTTCTCCATATACATATCATAATATAGTAATGGATGTTGTTGGTCTGGGATTTGATTGGCTAGAAATTGGGGAAGAACTGAATCCCATAACTCGGAAAATATATGATATGTTAGATGCAGCTAACGGGCCTCTATGCCCTAGTTGTGAAAAATAGTTGAAATTATTTATCACTACACGACTATTGAATATCAAGTCAGAGCACCATTTATCTGAAAGGTGTTATGACGAGATATTGCAATGGTATAATGAGTCGTTGCCTGATGATAGTACAATGGTAGAAAATTTCTATAGTACTAAGAAGCTGATGTAAGCACTACGACTTCTAGTTGAGAAGATACATTGCTGTAAGAGTAATTGCATATTATACTGGGGGGAAGATGCTAATCTGAATACATGCAAGTTTTGTGGTTTTCAAAGATATAAGCCTAGGCATCGAGGTGCTAACACGTCAAAGAAGGAAGTTCCTTATAAGAAAATGTTCTACTTTCCATTGACTTCCAGACTACAAAGGTTGTATACATTTTAATCAACTGCTAAGCATATGAGATGGCATGATGAGCATAAGTGGAAAAAGGGTGTAATGCAACATTGTTCATATTCTAAAACTTGGAAGCATTTCAATCGAGTGAATATGATGTTTGCTTTTGAAGTCTGCAATATCCATTTGGGTTTATACACTGATGGTTTTCAACCTTTTAGTCAATCTGGACAATAGTATTCATGTTAGCTGATTATTGTCACTCCTTATAATTTGCCACCTGAGATGTGTATGAAGGAGGAAATTTTGTTTCTTTCTGTTATAGTCCTCGGTCCAAACAATCCCAAATAGAAGTTGGATGTCTTCTTATAGCCTTTGATTGTAGAATTAATACAGTTGTGGGAGATTGGGGTGCAGACATATGGTGTATGAACGAAACAAAATTTCTAGATGCATGCTACTTAGATGTGGACTATCAGTGATTTTCCTGTATTCAGTATATTGTCCGGATGGAGCACTCAAGGCAAACTTGCATGCCCATATTGTATGGAAAACACCTATGCCTTTACACTTCCTAAAAGGGGTAAGCAATTATAGTTTGATTATCACAAAAAATTCCTACCTCATGATCATCCATTCAGACAAAACAAGATCTCTTTCATTAAGAATCAAATAGTTCATGACTCAGCCTAACCATACGGTTTAGAATAGAGATATTAGAGGAAATAACTAGTTTGAGATTGATGAAAGTGACACATATTGGGTGGACATCTGTTAATGCTCAGATTATAAAGAGGAGTGATTGTGGATAGAAGAAACATAGTATATTCTGGGATTTTCCATACTAGAATACCAGTTTGATAAGGCATAATTTAGATGTCATGCACATTGAAAAAACTGTATCAAAAAAAATTTTCAATATGGTAATGGACATCAAAGGAAAAACTAAAGATAATGCCAAATCATGAGAAGACTTAAAACAATTTTGTACCTAACCAAAGTTACAAATGGATGAAGTAAGAAAGAGGTATCTAAAGGCTAAGTATACGTTGGATAAGCAGAGTAAATAAGTCTTATGTCAATGGCTAAAAAATCTCATATTTCTAGATGGATATATATCAAACATGGGCAGGTGTATTGATATGCAAAAACTCAAGTTGTTTGAATTGAAGAGCCAAAATTGTCACATTTTTATGCAATGATTACTCCTTATTGCTTTTTGTGAACTTTTACCAAGAGATGTAAGGAAACCATTTTTATGGTTATATTTTTCTATTACTCTTATATTTTTTTTATGTGATTACATATAATATATCCAATCCAAAATATTTACTACTACACATAATAGATGTCGAGACAAGTGTCGGGTACTAGAGATGATGCCATTAAAGGAGGTCGCAGCTGCAAACATGGTACTATTCATGGTTAGGGTACACCTGCAGCAGGTCGACTACCTACATATTGACCTCAACCTTTATCCACTTCTCTTGCACCCCCATTTATATTTTCTACCATTGATACACCTACACATCCTACCGACACCACACCATTCATACATCCTGCTACTGATTCTATCTCCCTTGTGACCTTCCCTTCTTCCACTGCCCTACCTACTTCTTCTACTATCTCACCTTCCACTACCCCACCTTTTTCCATTGTCCCACCACCTTTTATTGCCCCACCTTCTTCTTTTTGTCCCTCTACATCTAATTCTAATGATGTTGATCACAAGGTATTTCGTTATCATGATCACAGATATCCTGTTCATTTGGAGGGTGGTAGGTATGCATATCAAATCTTTTATATTTGCATTTTTATATCATTTTATTACTTGTAATATTTCTAGCTAAAATTTTATGTTTTTGCAGTCTACAACTGATTTTTATGGCCAAGAAGATAACAAAGATATTCAATATCAGGCTTCATCCAGATGGCATCATATGGAAGAGTGTGCCAGCTAAGATCAAGGAATACTATTGGCAAAAATTCAAGGTATGTATTTAAATAACATTTAATAACAAGTATGCAACCCTGTTGTATAATGAATACTTAATTAATTATTTGTTTCTACTTACGAAATGTACTAATTTTATTTTTATTTTTTAAATTGTATATAGAAGTATTATATATGGGATCAGGCAATCGACGCCTTAGTTTGTTCAGCCTTCTTAGCAAAGATGAAGAAGGGGACCTGGATGCCTGATGACACATAGGAGCAGCTGCAGAAGCATTGGGCATCTACCAATTATAAAAAGATATCCCAGCAGGCTACTAAGAATAAAAGGTTAGAGAAGGCTATTAGAGGGTATGCCCTTGAGCAATGTATAAGTTATGTAAATATAAAACATTATCCCTAAATGGAAATAAAATATATGTTTATAAATGAAATTGTTTCATTTATTAAATGTATATTTGAAGTCCAAAAGTATTTTTTAACAGAGGATTTATTCTCAAGTGTTAAGAATATGGATGACAGATTGCTCTTAAACAAATATTTTAAAATATTCATGGTCATAGGATTAATGACTGAGCATCATTAATTTTGAAAGACCATCCCCTCTATTTATAATCTATAATCAGTATGTGATACTTATGATTATAGAGACAGTGAGCATCGTACTGTTTGACAAATGTTGTCAATATAAACATGTGGATATTCATTTGATGAATAGTTGAATTGTGACTTAGATGATGATAACATGGAGTTTTATTGCTAGTCAATAAATCATCATCTAGGTCATAATTTGTAAATATAGTCCTTTGACTTGAGGGATACTGTATCTCATTCATCAGTAGTTGGAATTTATTACTACTTACATACTAATGCTATTCAAGGATTAGTATATGGTCTGTGATAGTTCTAACTAGTTATATATGGAGGTAAGTGATCACCAAAAGAGAATTCATCAACTTAAATAAGGAAAAAATCATATGCTATCTGATTATTCTTGATAATCAAATCCTTGGCCAAGGTAGTAAAGACTCACTAGAAAGGGTTTCTAGTAGGAATCAATTTTATCAAGAATTATAATCAAGATATAGACATATGATCAAAGCATATTAGGGTTTGACAAATCCATGACCCTAACTAAAATTAGGATTTCATAATGATGGGATTTTTATAGACGTTAATTATGATCAATAGTCCATGAAATAAATAAGTGATTAAACACTCATATTCATTCTAATTAGGTAGTCATGATATGCAATGTTAGGCGTCACTCATGACTTATGGGACTAACGGTGAAATAGGGATTTCACATTAGTAGAGAAAAGTATTTTCTCAATCCCATTGCTAATTAGACGTGAACCTAGATAGTCACACATCCAAAAGTATTCACCTTCCAAGAATAAAAGGCTTACCACAATAATTAATTAAAGTGTTTTAATTAATTAATTAATGATAAAAGGATTGAACTTGTAATTAAATTTATAAAGACCCTAACATGTCTTGAAGTTTAAATCCAGAATGATTTCTTATTAATTAAATCCTAATTTATATATGATATAAATGAGCAGGATTAAATTAACTAAAACTATGGATGAGTTAAAAGAATTGATTTTGAGCTTTGGATAAAATCCTAAATAGCCCAAGCCCATTTAAGAAATGGAGAGAGGCAATTTAGGGGTCAGACTAAAGCCCACATGATGAGTTTAGGGTTTAGAAAAAGTGTACCAAGGTCAAAATTGTCTTTTAACTATGTCAGGTTTAATTAAAATAATCATAGAACCATAAAGGGTAATATTAACCTTAAGGCATAAAGCAAATATATTATCTCATTTGTCCCCCAATTAACAACATAGTTATTGGCTATATAAAAGGCAAATGATGTTGTAAAATAAGGGTCTTTATGCGCATCTTTTTCAAATAGAAACCTTAGTAACTAAGTATTGAGAAAAAAGAAAAAGAAGAAAAGTTCTTTAATTTTCTTATTCTTCATTTCTTGTTCTTT
>CANTUT010001910.1:2500-47202 GCA_947687605.1 Reutealis trisperma | reverse complement strand
ACACACACACACACACTCACACACACACACAGATATATATATATATATGTATATATAGACACACAGACACACACACACACACACACACACACAGATATATATATATATATACAGACATGCATATGTATATATTCTTTATCAATCTCCATATCTGAAGGAGTAGGTCTTTGTGGACTTTGTAGAGGAGAACTGGTTTGTTCTTGATTTTTTGTGCTGTGGAAGTCCTACGTCTTCTATTGTTTTGTTCACTCCTGATAAGGAAGGTGACTTTGTAATGGGTTCTGGATGAGAAACCTTTGGTGGTGGCTTTGAATAAGAGCTTAAGGTAGGATTGAAAGAGCGGACTGGACGGGTTCTCGAAAGATTTAAGAATGATCTTCTGTTAGGCTGTAGTCTAACAGATCAGCTTTTAGAAATGGCTATTTCGACGTTCCTATCTTTATCTTCACGAATTTCTTGAATGGAACTCGATCGTTCCTTTTTCACTGGTATCGCTTCTTTTAATATCCAGTTGTCAGGTAAATTTACCTAATCCCATGCAATCTGCTTTAGAACCATAGGATTTCCTTTTGACATATTAGTCAAAAATAATGTTGTAGTTCCTTTTGGTGTAAGTAGCTTTGTTGATGATTCCCTTAGATTAGGGACAACGTAATTCGTGGCTTTGTAGTGGATTCTTTAAATAAGAATCATGTTTTTTGAGCTAGGAAGCATGTTGTATCCTTTTGTCTTAATATCTAGAGTAACTGCATCTAGGATATGTGGATCTAAAAGAGACAGAGTAAAATTAGGATAACATGAAAAATATACAGGGCCATCACAAAGAGTAGGTTCAACCACTCCTATTAAGGAGCCGTGGAACTTGTTGTGTCTTTTGTCTCTGACACATAAGATGGCTGCTATATTGAGACCTAGTCGGGTTGCAGGCTTTAGAGCAATTTGAACCATTCCGACGTGGAGAAATTGATATTTTTCTTAGTGTTTCTCCATTAGGTCTGATGATAATAGGTTGAACGAGCTAAAATCATCATGGATGGGCACTGCCTATTCCACAGTCTTAATAACATAGTCAGATTTAAAAGAAAAATTTGTATTAGATTTATAAATAGGAGAAGAAGAAATAGCTTGAAGTTTCCTGTTAACCAAATTCTGCTCAACATTTTCTAACATAGGAATTTGTTTTTTTTGTTTTTATTTTTCTTTTCTATTTTACCTCTAGAGCTAGATGAGCTACTGGTAAAATTACCTAATCTTTCAAAAATTCTATCCATTGTGCTAATCACTGTCAATAATATTACTCCGAGACCAACAATGCCTATCCTCAGCTAAATGGTCAAATGGAAATGCGACTTGGGTTTCACAAAACTAAAGACAAATTATCTAGAGCTTAGGCTCTGATACCATTAGGGGAAGCTAACGCAAGAGTGAAATATTAAAGAGTAATAAAATAAGATAAACAAAGAAATATGTATGAATTAATCGATAAATATTATTAAGAGAGAAGAGATATCTTACAGAGGACTGAATTAGATTGTATACACCAAAGATCACTCAAAACACACTGAAAGCACACTCAAACAAAGAAAACTTAAATTGCTCGATGCTTACAATTGAAATGCATCTAACTTAAAAAGAAAAGAAAAGCTAACTAATAATTACAAAGTTGGAGTGAGCTGGCGAATCTTCGAGCTAGCATTCCACTAAGAAATACTTTAGCAAGTGGGAGACAGCATATAGGACGAGCACTCCAAAAGCAAAAGAAAAGATGCTTCAAGATAAGGCACGTGATGCAAAATAATAAAATGAGAAAGCCTAAAGATAAGGCTTTTAGAAAAGCAGCTTGGACGCATTATGAATAATAATGCAAACTGACTAATAAGTCATGACAGGTGGACAAGATGCTTTAATCAAAGGGATTCTGAGCATCTTGAAAAGGCAGACGGTCAAGGTCTTCTGACATTAGGTCATCTTCATCTTCTTCATCAGAATCCTTATCCAAGAGACGATCATGTCTGCCATGAGACCTCGTTTGATTGGAAGAACCTATTCCTTCTTTCTCAGATAGAGTTGATAAGAAGCAATTTTTTAATTCTTCTTTAGGAATTGCTTCTAATAGATCTTTGAACAAGCCAGTCATGTGAGAAGAAGACATCTATCCAGGAACAACATATTTCTGATTTTCCTGGGGTTTTTCTTTAATGGTGATTCTTCCATCTTTTCTAGTTAGGGTAATAACCCCTTCAGCTACATAAATAGAAGAATTATCAAAAAAGTTAAATTTGTTCCACCATTTAGTGAGAATTCTGGTTAGCCAGGGAACACTACATAGGTTTTCACTGAACTTTGACTGTGTCTTGGCTTGTATTTGCCAATCCCACCAAACTATCCATGGAATCTAGTATAGAATAGTGAAGAACAGATGGTGATTCTTTTATTTTCTCCTAGGATTTGCAGCTATGAACTGTTCATAAACAGATCTAACTCAGTTTGGAAAGATGATAGGGAAAACACCCCATTGTAGAACCAATCAACAAACCAGTGAGGTGGTTTTTCAAAATCTCCTTCAAGCTGGAATTGAACCCACCAGCTATGTTTTCTTTGCCTATTTTTCATAAAATAAGGCTTCAGACCAAGCACGAACATAATCAAGATAATTAATTGATTTGAAAAATGTTGGAAGATTATAATCCTTGTTAGATAAAGGATTTCCACCCCATTCTTCAAGTGAGATTATTATTTTAATCACAAATTTGCTATAAGCAAAGTCTCTGTCAGATCTTTCAGTAGAAGTGATGGATACTGAACCAATTTCTATAAGTACCCTTTAATAGAATTCATAGTCTCTTTCTAGTCGATCTACACTGAATGAGAATTTCTTCAGATAAATATTAGCAACCTCATAAGGTTGAATTCCTGCAAATTTGTCATCTATAATCATCAGAAAATAATAAGAAATTGGGATATAAGGAAAAATATTTTCTTTTTTTGTTGTAGCCTTGATGCCAATCTCATAAGCATCATCACGGAGGCAATCTTCTGACTGTCTTTGACCGCCATTGCTAAAAGACTCATAAGTCCTTTTTGAGGGAGTTACAGGTTCTTTTCCCTTTCTGGAACTCATTTCCTATAAGAAATTCACGAGTTAAGAAATCAAGAAGTGAGTTAGAAGAACCATTTATAAACTCTATGTCAAAATCAAACACAGACAAAATAGATTGCCATCTGACAAAGATTTTGTTTGGACGCTATGTTTTTGACATCTTTTAGTAAAATATCTTTGGTAGACTTGCAATCAACTCTAATTAGAAATTTTTTATTTAATAAGTCTGACTCAAACTTTTGAACACAAAGAACAATTGATAAGAATTCTTTTTTAACTGTTGAGTAATTAATCATCGGTCTAATTGAGACACCTGAGTTAAATCTGACTAACTGTTATTTCCCATTTGTCCTTTATTTATGGATACCCCCATAACCCTTTTTTGAGGCATCTATTTCTACAATTTTAAAAGCTTCAGGGTTTGACAAGGCTAGACAGGGTAACTCTTTGACTCTAGATTTTATTTTCCTAACCGCTAGAGTATGAACAGTGGATCATTATGGGGGATTTTTCTTAAGCCTTTCAAATAAAGGCTTGGCGTTATAAGCCAATTCTTTGTAGAACTCAGTAACATAGTTTAAGCTTCCTAAGAATCTCTGGAGTTGGGTTTTATCCTTAATCTCATTAGGAAACTTATTTGCAAATTGAATGGCTCTATCGATAGGAATAATTGTGCCATTTTCAATATTGTGCCCTAAAAATCTTATCTTTGTTTGGCACAGTTTAATCTTCTTAGCTGAGACTACCAGACCAACATGTTTAACTATCTTTATAAAGATAGTAAGATGTTTAAAGTGCTGATCAATATTGCTTGAAAATATAAGCACGTCATCAATATAAACAATTGAAAATGCTGAATAAGCATTGAAGATTTTGTTCATTATCCTTTGAAATTCAGATGGAGCATTCTTTAGACCAAAAGGCATGACATTCCATTCGTAGTGACCAAATGGAACAGTGAATGCAGTCTTGTATCGGTCTGCCTCATCTATTTGTATCTGCCAATATCTAGACTTCATATCGAATTTAGAAAATATACTGGCATTGTAGAGTCTATTCAACAAGTCCTTCTTGTTAGGTATAGGATACCGTATCCATCTTAGGGCCTTGTTGAGAGGCTTGTAATTGATAACAAGCCTTGGAACTCCCCTTTCAAGTTCTATGGCATTTTCTACATAAAAGGTCGGGCAGCTCCATGGGTTATAACTCTTTCTAATAAGCCCTTTCTGTTTCAATTCAACAATTTCTTTTTTACAAATTTCTAAGTGTCGAGGCCCCATAGCAATAGGCTAGGCTTTGGTGGAATTTGTCGTTCGTTAAAGCCTGGCTCATAAGGCAACTGAACAACATGCTTCTTTCTAGCCCAAAAGGCATTAGGAATTTCTGCACAAATTTCTTGGGCCATTTCTTGCTGAATTCTTTCTATCTTCTGTTTAATTACAAGCTATAATAGCTGCTGCTCTATTCTCTTTTGATGAACTTCCTGGGATAAGGAAGAAAGAAAATTTTCTTTGCTTTTAATCTTGCCTTGTATAAGGTCAATTTCTTTTACCTTAGGCTGAGTAATGAATGAGAAGTGAATCTACCTTCCTTCCTTATATGAAGTAATGCCATCTTAAGATATCCTCTTAATTGGATATAGCATATGGAGGAATGGATTGCCTAAGATAACAGGATGAGATAATCCTTTTACCATTATAAATGGAATACGAAAGCATATACCTTCATTGCAGACTGCAGCATATGATAATTTATATTTAATCTTCAATCTAAACCCATCTGCAGTGTTTAGTATCTTTGTAGTCTTCTTGAAGTACCTTGATGGAACTATGCCTTCATTAATATAGTTTAAATCGGCACCTGAATCAATAAGGGCCAATGTATTGAACACATATTCCTTGTTGACTATAATTGTGACATATGTATGCCACTTATGAGTTGTAACCTGATCCACCAGATTTACATATTGAAGATTGTTGATTTCGTCTTCATTTAGGGGATCACATTCTGTTATGTGAAGAGAAATTATAGCCAAACCTTCATCTTCATCAATATTTGGTTTTGCAGCTTCTTCTTTCCTTATGAGTTCAAAATCTCCTTCAATAGGAATGGTTTTCTTAACAATATAAAATAATGTTGTAAAAAGTCAGGAAAGGATTTTAGTATTATAATGGTATTGCTTGACAAAGGCATGCAAATATCATCCTAAGTCTTGTTATGATTTTTGTCCAGGTCTAATAACCACTTAACGGCAATTTCGGTTAATGACTGCTAGAATAATTAAGCAAGGAGCTCATCATCCACACCAAAGGGTCTCATAGCATCCACGTACATCTTGAGGTGGGTCTTAGGGCACGTGGTGCCATTAAACTTGTCCATCACAGGCATCTTGAACTTGGGCAGAACCCTAGCGTTCGAAAAAAGAGCAAAGGAGTCAACATCTATAATGTCCTTATGTTTTTTGATATTCTTGATGGATCGTTCTAGGGTTTCAAATTTCTCCATCAATCTTTTGGCTTCAGGGAAGCTAGAAAAATCCCCACTTTGAAAAGGATTCGTAGTGGGAGTAGGAGTGGTGGCATTCATATCCAAAGGAGGAGAGGTGGGTGTCTCAGGAGCTTTCCCCTTATCAGTGAGATCGATAATGGGAGTAGTGAAAGTGGGGGCATGACTGGTCCCAGCTTGGGTGGAGTTATGTTGAGCAGGAGGAGGAGCGGTAGGAGCATTGGTCATTTCCCTTACTTCATTAATGATCGATTGATGCTAGGAATTGAGATCATTAGTGAAAGTGGCAGATTAGGTGTTGAGGGCATTAGTGAAGGTGTCAATTTGGGTTTTGAGGGCGGTGGTGAGTGTATTTTGAAAAGCTTCCTCTTGCTTTTTGAGGAGATTAGTGAAGAAGGTGCCCATTGCATCTTAGTCGAAAGGGTGGGCCATTGGTACCTTGGAATAGAAAAATAGAAAACCGAGTAAGAAAATAGAATTTATAAAAGAAAAAGGGACATAAATGCATAGGTGCATTGGGAAAAGGATTCCCTTCACAAGGTTGGGTTGATAAGGTGAGTGTGTGAGGTGTTTTTAGGGTAGCGGACCACCGGTTTTGGATTTTGAGGGTTGACCTTATCGAGTTTCTCATGTTATGTGTGCATGATCATGTTGTGATGCATGCTGAAAAAGGATTTCATGGATATGCAAGAATAG
Organism: Reutealis trisperma; assembly: GCA_947687605.1. NCBI lineage: Eukaryota > Viridiplantae > Streptophyta > Magnoliopsida > Malpighiales > Euphorbiaceae > Reutealis > Reutealis trisperma. Next base: position 40,901 of record CANTUT010001910.1, on the reverse strand, counting down.
TGATTATTACGGTACATGGAACCTAAGGTCAAAGGCTAGGGCGACTACATGCAAAAGGTTGAAGGGTGGTTTGATTTAAGGGTCCCCATCCCACTAGAGTATCGATATACCTAACCACATGTGAGGCAAGGAGCCTCGCGCGGGTCTAATAGTACTGATTGCTCGTTACACCACCAAAATGATCGGGGATTTATCGCGGGGTGGAATGCTTTCGCTATCTCCTAACATACTCAAATAGAGTTGTCAAGCCAATGCTACTCGCCATCTAAAAGTTTTTCTAAATCTAAGGTTAGGCAATGAGCCTTTATTATGCAGAGTGATGTATGAAAGTCAAATTATACTTAATGAGCCAAAAGGAGATTATTTTGGAAAAAATTTTCCTTAACCAAATAGCAATCCTCTTATTTTCCTTTTTATTAAAAAAGATAGCAACTAGTCCCTAGCAGAGTTGCCAGCTGTGAGGCCTCACCCAAGCACCAGCCCGGTCCGCTAGAGGGAACTGGGACGCTCATTCGGGTTTAGACTCACGATGGAACCCTCAGGTTCGGATTTGGTTCATTTTGAAAAAAATAATTTTTGGAAGTCGCCACCCCAATTTATTTTTAAACGGAAAAATTTAGGAAAAACCCGGTTGACTCCAATTCATTAATTTTTAATTAATTTGCCCATGGATAAAATCACTAGCCTTGAACCAGGTTGCGTTCGGGAACTAGGTTTTTGGTTTTAAATAATTTAAATTTGACTCTTAAATTTAATTTGACTTGAAAATTGATTTCATGAATGACATTAATAATTGCAAATAAAATATATGAATATGGCATAAGATGGATGCATGAAAATTAATAAAACAATAAACATTTACAAATAAAGGAGAGTGTTCCCTCTAATCTTTAGAGATTTGGGGGAACCACATGATCACTCCTTAATTAAAATAATCATATTGATAGAAAAATGGGATGCCTTCTTTAGCCCTTATGGGATTCTAGGAAGACCACAAATTCCCTTACAAATATTGTAAAAAGATAATTGATTTAAGAAAAATAAGGAAAATAAGCTTAAAAAGAAAATTGGATTTGAGATTTAGACTTAAATTCCAAATATGCCTACGTACCCCGTTTGAATAGGGATCAAAATCCACGTAGTTCGTTCTACGATCAAGTGGAAGGATTTAAAAAATGATTTTTTGGGTTTGGAGAGCGAGTTTGATTAAAATACCTTCAATTTTGATGGATGAGATGGAAAAAGTGTTTTACCGGACTGAAGTTCCGGTTTATCGGACTGGACAAAATGAGTTGATTAATGATCAAAGAAAGTGATGGATGAGCAAATTAATTAATTAAAATGATTAATTAATTAATTAAAATAGTGGTTGAGTTGAAAAAGAGATTTTTGATTTAATTTTAAAAAGAGTAATTAATTAATTAAAATGATTAATTAATTAATTAAAATAAGGATGAGCTTAAAAAATGAGATTTTTTATTTAATTAAAAAAAGTAATTAATTAATTAGCTTGTAAAAAAAAGTTTTTTTTTAGTTAATTAAAAGGATTAATTAACTAGGCTTGGGTGAGAAAATTAATTAATTAAAATGATTAATTAATTAATTGTAGAGTGGATGGAGGGAGAAGAAGAAAGAAGGTTGATAGATAGCTATCAATATCAACCTTGGTGTGTGGAAATGAGCAAATGGAGAAGCTTATTTATCGACAAATAGGGTTGAGAGTAGTTTAGGTATGAAAATGTGAAAAGATCATGAGAATAGGGTGAAAAAATGGCTGAAAGCTAGATAAAAAAGGGCAGAATAGTCATTTTACGCGCGTGGGGCCCACTGAGGGGCAGAGAGGCTTTAAGTTGGCGCGACGACACATCAGGCCTATGCGGCGCTAGGTCAGTCTTTTGCGGTGTGCCACAAAAATGCCAGGTGGCACGGCACAGACCTAACGCGGCGCAGCACGGCTCCCGTGCGGCACGTCATGTGGCATGGCACGCTTCCCGAGATTCTGATTTTTCGTAATTTTTGAATTTCTATTTTAATAGGAAAAATGATTATTTCTCGATAAGTTAAGGAGTGAAAATATTTTAAGAATTTAAGCACTAAGAAAATTTTTGTTTAATATGATAAATTTTTATTAAAAATGAGTGTAAAAGAAAAATAAATGAAAATATAATTTAAGAAAATATTTTCATATAAATTTAGTTATTTTAATTTGAAAGTATTGTGAAATAAAAATATATTATTTTATTTGGTTAATAATAATAATAATAATTATAAAGATGATGATAATATTAATATTAGTAGAAAAATAATTATAGAATATATTATATAAATTATTAAGGATTTATGTATATATAATGAGAAAAAGGAGATTATATATGTGTATGTTCATAAAGCAGAAAAATGAAAAAGAAAAAAAAAGAAAGAAAGAAAATAAAAGGTAACAGAGTCGGGGGGAGAGAGGACAAAGGGAAGAGAGGCAGAGTCGAGAGAAAGAGAGGGTGCTGGCTGAGCTCTGACTGGTGGTGGGCTACACCGCCACCTTTCAGACCTTCCTCGTGCTTTGGCAACCCAGGTTGAACCAGCATTGGTGAGGATAAGCAGCCGATAACTACAGACGAGTGAGATAAAGGTTTACCAGGTCCAAAGATTCAAACCTTGATTTTTGGCAATTCTGACGGCAGATGAGGGTGATTTTGGTGGCTATGGAACGACCTCATCACGAGCTTCAATTTGATACCTGTCTTGTTGGCTGAGGATGACCGGAGAGGGAGATCGGAAGCTAGGCCACCGAATCTTTCGAGGCATTTTAAGGGGGTAGAATGTAATACCCAAGGTTTCCATAGCTCATTAGAGTTATAATAATACCATAAAGTATAAAATTCTATGAATATAGTACCAATGATATAGTGATGGGATGAAGAAATCCTTTTTGATGCTAAGTGCATGATTGTGTATCTTTATGAAGTGTGAATGTTCATGTGCATTTTATTGAGTTAATTTAAGGTAATATGTTTTAGTTTGAGTTTATTATGATATGGGAAGGTAGGATTTGAAATGTCAAGTGAAAGCGAAAGGAAAAAGCTAAGGAAAATTTTTAGGTTCGGAAAACGTGTTCGGACGGGCTTATTAATGGGCCTTAGACTTAAGGCCTAAGCCCATGGATTGGCCGGCCCACCAAAGTCCAAATTTAGTGGGACTTAACTCAACTAAGGTTAGAATAAGTTAACTAAAGGTTAGAGTGAGGTTAGGTTAGGTTAGTCACCATTTGGATGATAGCCATCTTTGTTGACTTTTGTCAACTTTGACACCTAAGCTAATCCACTTTCCCATCACCTTGTCTACATGCATTTTGGTGATTATGAAACATCATTATGGTGCCAAGTCACCATACACCTAAGGGCAATCTTAACTATCCATCTTAGGCAAAAATGTGACAATTGATCTTGTGAGATTAAATCACCATCATTAATTTCATTTACATGTAAAGTGAAAATATGTAAATTCCTCTCATTTATAACCTAATGTCAAAATCACATCCTCACCAAAAGCTAAATTCTCTCAACTTCTTCTTCATCATAGGATCAAATTTAAAGCATTTCAAGGTAAGATTTCATGTTTAAGTGTTTCTTCCCTTGTTCCTAATCTAAGAATGATAAGTTGTTAGCAAGTATACACTTTTCTTTTTGATTCTATGGTTGATTGTGATAGAGGGATTTAAGGGAGGACTTAGTTTGCATGTTAGATGAGAGAATATGAAAATGGGTGAAATTTAGGGTTTAATAAGTAAGAGGTAATAAAGAAAGCATGAGAAGATTAGGAGAAGTTGGGCAGACACGGGTGGCCCCACCACTGGGGATTCATCCAGTAGCATCCCACGGGTGAAGGCACGGTTGAGGTTTCACCTATGGGCACCTATGTTTTTGGCCATGTTGAAATAATTTATTCTAGTGTTCATGACCTATTACTAGAGTATTCCATTAACATTTTTATAAATTTCTTCATTCACGATCCTATAATAAAAATGTTGAGAGTGCAATTAGATGTTGATGTTACATATGTTTCTTTAATTGTGTTATGGGGAATGTTTGAGGGATATTGACTTAGCTCATGACATTTGTAAGCAAGGGGTAGATGATATGTTTATATGGAATAGATAGAGTTTGATTAGAAAATTAAAGGAATAGAAATTGATGTACATTATTTGGATGTATTTGTAGAACAGAAAGGCAAGGGTATTGCTCGAGATACTGAGGAACGTCGCTATAATTTGTGTTAAGTTATCAATATAGGAGCTAAGGAGTAGGAGGTGAGTACTTAATAATATTTCTCAACTTGAGCTTTAAATATAAGCATAAATGTTAATTCATTTCCAATTCAAAATGCATTGCAATTCTTTGGCAAGCATTATTTACTTTCTTGATTATTAAGCCAAAGTGAATCAAACATTCCTTTATGGCACTTGGCCAAATGAGCCTGCATTGTTTTGACTTTATAATGTGATCAATGATGGGAACCTAAATGATATTGATATACTATCCATTGAATTATTTCGTGGATAAAAAGGAAAAATGTTATAATAATACTATGATAAGCAGAATACCCTATGATGTGGGGCAATACATCAGACATTATGCACAATAGTAATGGATCTGTGGATAAGGTAAAGAATATCCAAACCCTAACTGGGAAGGGTTTAATGTCCCTAGTACGTATGGCCTGATCAGTTGTACGTGTGATGAGGTATATGGGAGCGAGCAAGGAGTATGCCGCCACTCAATTGATTATGGGGGAAACACTTCATTTCCAAGAAACGAATTGTTCTGCTAAAGATATAATACTTGATATTGTTTTACAAGAATAATCTCTGATCCACTTCATTGCTATAAAGAATTACCTTTAAGCATACACCATTGTTTAACCTTTGATATTATTTTGTACTCACTGAGCTTTGTCTCATCCTATAGTTGTTGTTTATTTTCAGGACTAGCTGATAGATCGGCAAGGTAAATTCCAAGTTCTGCATCTCCGCTTAGAAATTGCACTGCTATTTTGGTGTTATGTTGTATATACTTATGAGGCCTCGCCTGAGCACTGGTTTGATCTGCCGAGAGATCGAAATGCTCTTCAGGAGAAACTCCATGATTGGAACTCGCTGTGAGTTCGAAAAATTGATTTTTGTAATTTGACAGTTGAAAAGTGAGTCGCCACTTTAATTTATTTATTTTAATTGGAAAAATTAAAGAAAACCAAACACAATTGACTCTAAAATTTGATTTATTCTAATGAAAAATGCACCAATCCACGAGTGACCAAGGAGGGCTCGGGGTTCAGGTTTTGGTAATTACACAATCAAGAAAATGTTATTTTCTTTAGTTTGGCTAAAAATGCAAAATAACTCTTAAAAAATGAATTTTGTGTATGTATGAATAGGAATATAATGATGAATAAACAAATATATGATGCGATGGAATGACAATAATAAATAAATAGGCAAGATAAATCCTACTTAATTATTACAATATCAAAACAAATGAAATAAGGAGGATCTTTCCTCTAACCCTTACGGGTACTAGGAAAAGCACACATTCCCCCCAAATAAACTAAAATAAAAATTATAAACAAAAGATTAATTAAAATAAAAAGGACTAAATATTGATAAAAAGATTTTTAGAGTTGATGCCCTTCAGAATGGTAGCCTGCGTATCCTATTGAATAGGAATCAAACCCCACGCAGTTCTCCCTTCTTGCGAAGGAGGGGTTTAAAAATGTGTTGGTTTGCTTATTAACTTAATTCTAATTCTTAAATAAATAAGTTTTAGATCTTTTCAGTTTTAAACCTAAAGAGAATTCTAGATCTGAATTTAGAATTTTGGAAAATGGAAAAGAGATTATACCTTTGCTTTTCTTAGCTTTTGAATGAATGGAACGAGTTTTGCTCTGAATCTCAACTCTACCTTGAATTCAAAGGAAAGTTGGAATCTGGATCTAGAAGCAACAAGTGTGTGAGTATAAGAATGAAAATATGCTTTGAAATATGCCTCAACTGCTTTGAAATCTCTTGAATTGCTTTAGAATGCCTTAGAAGTCATGTCAAATGAGGTGGGAGGAGGCTTCTATTTATAGAGCTACCAGAGGAGGTTCCGGTGGTACGAACAGCGGCGTCGGTGCAGCATAGGCGGCAAGGGCGGCACGGTCGATGCGCCAGCTGTGCCACCTGACTGCCGGCCTCCTTTTGGTGCCGCGCACGGTGGCACGACAGGAACTCGAGCGGCACAAAATGCGTGCCGCCTTTTGGGTGGCACAGTAAATGTGCCTCCTAGATGACAGCGCGCCACTCGCGTAGTTTGATATGTTTCTGTCCGTTTTGGGCCTGTTTCAGCTCCGATTCAAGCTTTGTTTGATTCTGTGGGTTTATAACTAAAAAACAGTCCACTGGAGGTGCATTTTTGAGGGTTCACAGCTACCCCCCTTATCTGATTTGGCCAGACAGAGGCCGAATATGATAAGTGTGAACCAGAAGGCTTAGGATGCCATTCCGAGAATTCTGAACGTCTCTTTCAGTATTGGGATTTGTGCAAGAGCTTCATGTCTAATTTCTGGCTATTCTGACTCTATTTGGACTATTTTCTAATTTTCAAGCTATTTTTGAATTTTTAGTTTTTCTGCAATTTCAGGAGATTTTGAACTCCGATCGAGACCCCGTCTATTTTGGGAGATGGATAAAAATCACGCGGATTCACTGCTTTAGACGAAACTGAATTTCGATTTAAAATGAGCTTGTTATGGCAAAACCACATAAACTGGACCTACGAATCAAAAAAGTAAAAAGATGTTATGAGGGGGGCCTACCTCTTCTTCTATATAAAGCTTAACTTCCTTCACTTTTTCTCATAACTTCATCTTCACTCTCTCTCTTCTCTTCTCTCTCTCTCTCTAGCTTTACTCTTCTTCTCTCAAATTCCCCTCCCGCTCTTTTTTTTTTCTTTCTCTTTATGGAAATCTTCAATAAGCCAGCAGCGGGTGCTCAGGATCCAGAGACATTGCTAAAGGAGCCAGATCACCACGTCAGCTTCACTAGATCTCTTAAGGTATGCTTTCTTTTTCCTGCATAGTCAGTAAGAATTCTGATAATTAATAGTAATAATAATTTTTTTTTTACAAAAATTATAGAGAACACATTTAAGGCCCAAGGGTGGCTGTAGTGTCATGGAGGTAGTCCGCATTTATTTGACTAATCAGGAGGCTGTCCGTCTGCGTCTCGAGCCATCTGGATTGCTCGGGTGGCTAGATCTGGATGTTAAGCAGTCGGTTAATACCATTATAGTCCGGGCACTAGCAGAGCATTAGTGGGATACTACAAACACATTCCACCTTTCCTGTGGCGAGATGATAGTCACTCCCTTCGAGTGGAGCATGCTTACTAGTATGCATTTCAGATCTCATCCTCTAGAGTTTTATTCTTCATGGATCGAGCGCTCTTCTGTAGAGATGACCACTCTGATTGGGGCTGATCCCCCTCCTAGGAACCTGAATGTTCCACGTTCTTGGCTTCATTAGGCCTTGATGACCATGGGTCAGACTCCTAGTCAGTATGGTGTTGATCAAGGTGCTAGACTTTGCGCCTTGATTATCTTGAGCTGTACTTTTCTGCATAACAATAAGGACTGCATTAATCTAAATATCTTGTGATCCTTGGAGAACTTGGATGAGATTGGGGAGTTTGATTGGGGAGGTGCTGGCCTTTGTGCTATGTATCATGAGCTGTGCAGCATTTCCCATGGCACGTTTTGCGATCATGGTGGTACCTCTATTGTGCTTGAGGTAAGTATTACACTTTGATATTTTATTGTCTGATCTCTGCCTAGTGACTGACAAAATTCTATTTCCTGTAGTACTGGGCTTATGAGCATTTTTCGATGCTGGCTCCATCACTGAGAGAGCTTAGTGCTATTGATCCCCCTTACGGATGCATTTGGAGGGCATCGAACAGACCTTCCTTCATGTCATAGCAATTTGATCAGTGTAAACAGATCTTGGGTACTGTGACTGCAGACCAGGTATTTCTTTGTTGATCTTAACCCGAATCTTACTGTTTTATCTTCTACTGCTAAATATTGCAATCTGTTTATAGGTGAGATGGTCGCCATTTATTAGGTTTGTATAGTGGATTCGTAACCAGATCAGGCCTAGCATGGACTTGACCTCTTGTCGACTCTTGCTTCGCTGTGAGTCCTCGAGGATGTTCTATTTAGGAGAGAGGGTAAGGGCACAGGTTATAGGAGAGAGGGTTGTCCCACAGCCTCCTCCGGCAGATATGAGGTTTGGGCTAGCTATCCTGGGAGAGGATGATTGGGCTGTCAGAGTTTCCTGTCTGGATTTTCTGTTGCCTAATCTGGATTTTTGTTGATCTTAACCCGAATCTTACTATTTTATCTTCTACTGCTAAATATTGCAATTTGTTTGTAGGTGAGATGGTCGCCATTTATCAGGTTTATAGAGTGGATTCCTAACCAGATCAGGCCTAGCATGGACTTGACCTCTTGTCGATTCTTGCTTCACTGTGAGTCCTCGAGGATGTTCTATTTAGGAGAGAGGGTAAGGGCACAGGTTATAGGAGAGAGAGTTGTGCCACAGCCTCCTCCGGCAGATATAAGGTTTGGGCTAGCTATCCTGGGAGAGGATGATTGGGCTATCGGAGTTTCCTGTCTGGATTTTCTATTGCCTAATCTGGACTATGATGAGTTCTGTAAGGCATCCTTGATGCGGGGGACACCTCCCTTGGATAGATTGCGAGGATCGTCACACCTGGGTTCTAGCTCAGCATCTTCCCGAGGTCCTCCCTCTAGAGTTGGAAGCTTCTCACAGGCTGGTGGTACTGTTCCGGTTGGCAGCATAGGTCCTAGGGTTAGACCTCAAGGTGTTATGGCTGGCCATTCAGGTTTTGTAGCTGATCCTTTTGGGATTGGCCCTTCAGAGGCTAGAGGCTCTACCCTAGCTCTAGCTCCAGATGCTTCAGTGGGATGTCCAACTGATTCAGTTCCCTTGCCTGCTGGTCTGGTCCGATTGCTAGCTTATTTGGATTATTTCTCTATTGACAACCGATTACAACGTTACCATCTTCCTGATGAGCATCTAGCCTTCTTTCCTACTATCCCTGAGACTGTGATAGAGATAAACATTTTGTTCGGCTGGAACTTTTAGCCTTTTGACAATTTGCCTTGTAGTGATTCTCATATTTCTTTCTTCCTTAGGTTCCTATAGAGTTTGTTCGCTATCACTATGACCTCTTGGGTCGATATGCATTTGCTTTGACCTCTTTTCTGCATGAGAGGGATATGTCGAAGGATAGTTACGAGCAGGATATGTCCAGGCGAGGACGCCGTAGACCCAGGCGTGGTTGTTAGAGACCTGTTTTGTCAGCTTTTGCTTTTTTCATGTACACATGTACTGAGAATGATGGATGTATGCATGATATTTTGAATATATGCACTTTTATGCTTATGTGACATCTTGAAATGTATGATTTGTTTTGAATGACATGGGTGCATGGTATGAATACAGATGTTTGGCTGAAATAAGGAATTCCATTGCGCTATACCTTATGCTTTTCTCTCATTTTCTGCTCGATTTTGAGAAAAATGAATGATTTTAAACCCAAAATCTTGAGAAATCATACAAAAACTTGTTTTGAGGAAAGGACGCATAAGGAGGCAGAGGAGGGTTTGGGCAGCACGGTTGGCATGCTGCCGGTACAGGCGGCACGGTTGCCATGTTGCCGTACCAGCGACACGCTTACTGTGCCGCCAGCAGCGGGTATGGCAGGTCATAATCTGTCTATTTAAATAGCTTTTTTGTCCATTTTCAATCCGTACCATTGATTTCTGTGCCATCAAAAGTCACTTTCCAACACTTTTTTGCTCTCCATCAAAATTTTTTTATTTTTATTTCTCACAATGGAGCCCTATTTCAGCAATGCAATGTTCTTATGGTGTAAGAACCTTACAAAAATAGAGAGAATTAATCTGGGAAGGTATGGGGTAAGCGCTATGCCCACCCTAAGAGGAATAAAGATTGATTGGGAATTTTTACGCACCTGCTTGCGTAGAAAGCAGGTATGGGGTCGATATGAATTTGCTTTGACCTCTTTTCTGCATGAGAGGGATATGTCGAAGGATAGTTACGAGCAGGATATGTCCAGGCGAGGACGCCGTAGACCCAGGCGTGGTTGTTAGAGACCTATTTTGTCAGCTTTTGCTTTTTTCATGTATACATGTACTGAGAATGATGGATGTATGCATGATATTTTGAATATATGCACTTTTATGCTTATGTGACATCTTGAAATGTATGATTTGTTTTGAATGACATGGGTGCATGGTATGAATACAGATGTTTGGCTGAAATAAGGAATTCCATTGTGCTATACCTTATGCTTTTCTCTCATTTTCTGCTCGATTAATGAATGATTTTAAACCCAAAATCTTGAGAAATCATACAAAAACTTGTTTTGAGGAAAGGAGGCATAAGGAGGCAGAGGAGGGTTTGGGCTGCACGGTTGGCATGCTGCCGGTACAGGCGACACGGTTGCCATGTCGCCGTACCAGCGGCACGCTTACTGTGCCGCCAGCAGCGGGTATGGCAGGTCATAATCTGTCTATTTAAATAGCTTTTTTGTCCATTTTCAATCCGTACCATCGATTTCTGTGCCATCAAAAGTCACTTTCCAACACTTTTTTGACTCTCCATAAAATAATTTTTATTTTTATTTCTCACAATGGAGCCCTATTTCGGCCATGCAATGTTCTTATGGTGTAAGAACCTTACAAAAATGGAGAGAATTAATCTGGGAAGGTATGGGGTAAGCGCTATGCCTACCCTAAGAGGAATAAAGATTGATTGGAAATTTCTACGCGCCTGCTTGCGTAGAAAGCAGGTATGGGGTCGATATGCATTTGCTTTGACCTCTTTTCTGCATGAGAGGGATATGTCGAAGGATAGTTACGAGCAGGATATGTCCAGGCAAGGACGCCGTAGACCCAGGCGTGGTTGTTAGAGACCTGTTTTGTCAGCTTTTGCTTTTTTCATGTATACATGTACTGAGAATGATGGATGTATGCATGATATTTTGAATATATGCACTTTTATGCTTATGTGACATCTTGAAATGTATGATTTGTTTTGAATGACAAGGGTGCATGGAATGAATACAGATGTTTGGCTGAAATAAGGAATTCCATTGCGCTAGACCTTATGCTTTTCTCTCATTTTCTGCTCGATTAATGAATGATTTTAAACCCAAAATCTTGAGAAATCATACAAAAACTTGTTTTGAGGAAAGGAGGCATAAGGAGGCAGAGGAGGGTTTGGGCGGCACGGTTGGCATGCTGCCGGTACAGGCGGGACGGTTGCCATATCGCCGTACCAGCGGCACGCTTACTGTGCCGCCAGCAGCGGGTGGCAGGTCATAATCTGTCTATTTAAATAGCTTTTTTATCCATTTTCAATCCGTACCATTGATTTCTGTGCCATCAAAAGTCACTTTCCAACACTTTTTTGCTCTCCATCAAAATTTTTTTATTTTTATTTCTCACAATGGAGCCCTATTTCAGCCATGCAATGTTCTTATGGTCTAAGAACCTTACAAAAATGGAGAGAATTAATCTGGGAAGGTATGGGGTAAGCGCTATGCCTACCCTAAGAGGAATAAAGATTGATTAGGAATTTTTACGCACCTGCTTGCGTAGAAAGCAGGTATGGGGTCGATATGCATTTGCTTTGACCTCTTTTCTGCATGAGTGGGATATGTCGAAGGATAGTTACGAGCAGGATATGTCTAGGCGAGGACGCCGTAGACCTAGGCGTGGTTGTTAGAGACCTGTTTTGTCAGCTTTTGCTTTTTTCATGTATACATGTACTGAGAATGATGGATGTATGCATGATATTTTGAATATATGCACTTTTATGCTTATGTGACATCTTGAAATGTATGATTTGTTTTGAATGACATGGGTGCATCGCATGAATACAGATGTTTGGCTGAAATAAGGAATTCCATTGCGCTACACCTTACGCTTTTCTCTCGTTTTCTGCTCGATTTTGAGAAAAATGAATGATTTTAAACCCAAAATCTTGAGAAATCATACAAAAACTTGTTTTGAGGAAAGGAGGCATAAGGAGGCAGAGGAGGGTTTGGGCGGCACGGTTGGCATGCTGCCGGTACAGGCGGTACGGTTGCCATGTCACCGTACCAGCGGCACGCTTACTGTGCCGCCAGCAGCGGGTATGGCAGGTCATAATCTGTCTATTTAAATAGCTTTTTTGTCCATTTTCAATCCATACCATTGATTTCTGTGCCATCAAAAGTCACTTTCCAACTCTTTTTTGCTCTCCATAAAAAATTTTTTATTTTTATTTCTCACAATGGAGCCCTATTTCAGCCATGCAATATTCTTATGGTGTAAGAACCTTTCAAAAATGGAGAGAATTAATTTGGGAAGGTATGGGGTAAGCGCTACGCCCACCTTAAGAGGAATAAAGATTGATTGGGAATTTTTACGCGCCTACTTGCGTAGAAAGCAGGTATGGGGTCGATATGCATTTGCTTTGACCTCTTTTCTGCATGAGAGGGATATGTCGAAGGATAGTTACGAGCAGGATATGTCCAGGCGAGGACGACGTAGACCCCGGCGTGGTTGTTAGAGACCTGTTTTGTCAGCTTTTGCTTTTTTCATGTATACATGTACTGAGAATGATGGATGTATGCATGATATTTTGAATATATGCACTTTTATGCTTATGTGACATCTTGAAATGTATGATTTGTTTTGAATGACATGGGTGCATGGTATGAATATAGATGTTTGGCTGAAATAAGGAATTCCATTGCGCTATACCTTACACTTTTCTCTCATTTTCTGCTCGATTTTGAGAAAAATGAATGATTTTAAACCCAAAATCTTGAGAAATCATACAAAAACTTGTTTTGAGGAAAGGAGGCATAAGGAGGCAGAGAAGGGTTTGGGCGGCACAGTTGGCATGCTGCCGGTACAGGCGGTACGGTTGCCATGTCATCGTACCAGCAGCACACTTACTGTGCCGCCAGTAGCGGGTATGGCAGGTCATAATCTGTCTATTTAAATAGCTTTTTTGTCCATTTTCAATCCGTACCATCGATTTCTGTGCCATTACAAGTCACTTTCCAACACTTTTTTGCTCTCCATCAAAATTTTTTTATTTTTATTCCTCACAATGGAGCCCTATTTCAGCCATGCAATGTTCTTATGGTGTAAGACCCTTACAAAAATGGAGAGAATTAATTTGGGAAGGTATGGGGTAAGCGCTATGCCCACCCTAAGAGGAATAAAAATTGATTGGGAATTTTTACGCGCCTGCTTACGTAGAAAACAGGTATGGGGTTGATATGCATTTGCTTTGACCTCTTTTCTGCATGAGAGGGATATGTCGAAGTATAGTTACGAGCAGGATATGTCCAGGCGAGGACGCCGTAGACCCAGGCGTGGTTGTTAGAGACCTGTTTTGTCAGCTTTTGCTTTTTTCATGTATACATGTACTGAGAATGATGGATGTATGCATGATATTTTGAATATATGCACTTTTATGCTTATGTGACATCTTGACATGTATGATTTGTTTTGAATGACAAGGGTGCATGGAATGAATACAGATGTTTGGCTGAAATAAGGAATTCCATTGCGCTAGACCTTATGCTTTTCTCTCATTTTCTGCTCGATTAATGAATGATTTTAAACCCAAAATCTTGAGAAATCATACAAAAACTTGTTTTGAGGAAAGGAGGCATAAGGAGGCAGAGGAGGGTTTGGGCGGCACGGTTGGCATGCTGCCGGTACAGGCGGGACGGTTGCCATATCGCCGTACCAGCGGCACGCTTACTGTGCCGCCAGCAGCGGGTGGCAGGTCATAATCTGTCTATTTAAATAGCTTTTTTGTCCATTTTCAATCCGTACCATTGATTTCTGTGCCATCAAAAGTCACTTTCCAACACTTTTTTGCTCTCTATCAAATTTTTTTAATTTTTATTTCTCACAATGGAGCCCTATTTCAGTCATGCAATGTTCTTATGGTGTAAGAACCTTACAAAAATGGAGAGAATTAATCTGGGAAGGTATGGGGTAAGCGTTATGCCCACCCTAAGAGGAATAAAGATTGATTGGGAATTTTTACGCGCCTGCTTGCGTAGAAAGCAGGTATGGGGTCGATATGCATTTGCTTTGACCTCTTTTCTGCATGAGAGGGATATGTCGAAGGATAGTTACGAGTAGGATATGTCCAGGCGAGGACGCCGTAGACCCAGGCGTGGTTGTTAGAGACCTGTTTTGTCAGCTTTTGCTTTTTTCATGTATACATGTACTGAGAATGATGGATGTATGCATGATATTTTGAATATATGCACTTTTATGCTTATGTGACATCTTGAAATGTATGATTTGTTTTGAATGACATGGGTGCATGGTATGAATACAGATGTTTGGCTGAAATAAGGAATTCCATTGCGCTATACCTTATGCTTTTCTCTCATTTTCTGCTCGATTAATGAATGATTTTAAACCCAAAATCTTGAGAAATCATACAAAAACTTGTTTTGAGGAAAAGAGGCATAAGGAGGCAGAGGAGGGTTTGGGCGACACGGTTGGCATGCTGCCGGTACAGGCGGCACGATTGCCATGTCGCCGTACCAGTGGTACGCTTACTGTGCCGCCAGCAGCGGGTATGGCAGGTCATAATCTGTCTATTTAAATAGCTTTTTTGTCCATTTTCAATCCGTACCATCGATTTTTGTGCCATCAAAAGTCACTTTCCAACACTTTTTTGACTCTCCATCAAAAAATTTTTATTTTTATTTCTCACAATGTAGGCCTATTTCAGCCATGCAATGTTCTTATGGTGTAAGAACCTTACAAAAATGGAGAGAATTAATCTGGGAAGGTATGGGGTAAGCGCTATGCCCACCCTAAGAGGAATAAAGATTGATTGGGAATTTCTACGCGCCTGCTTGCGCTTTTGGGATCCAACTGCCCATGTCTTCAGGTTTGGGGCATCTATGGAAGAGATGTATCCTACATTTGAGGAATTTTCTGTGCTTCTTGGATCTTATCCAAAGGCTATGCTGGCTACTCCTGTTGAGAAGGTAGGATCTTTTAACTCTTTCAAAGGACTTTTTGACTTAAGTATTGAGGTCGCTAGTCCTATGGTGGTGGATGACTGGGTAGATCTGACTACTATGATAGCAGAATTCCATGATCCTAAGGATTTTGAGGATGATGGGTGGTTTCATTTAAGGATGCAGGCTTTATCCTTCTGTCTATCTGCCGAACATATTTTTTGAGCCTTACTGGTTGGGGTGATGCTAGAGTTACTGAGCTAATTCTTCAAATGGAGAAAGGAAGATCTATTGCAACTATAGTGCTAGCTGAGACCATCTTGAGTTTGGACAGATCTTGCACTTCTGATAGGCCATGGTCAATTAGCCCTATTATTCTTCAGGTTAGTTGAATTCTGGCTTCTGCATTTCAGTTCAACTACTTTCTGTGTTTATGTTTATCTCTTTTGTACTTTTTCAGATTTGGTTAAGAGATCATCTCCAGATAGTTGGACCTCCCACCAAAGTCAATTATTCTGCTTCATGGTATAGAACTTGGACCATTGTGATTAAATGAAATTTCGAGAAAGAATGGATAAAATGGTTGATGGAGCTGGACTCTGATGACCTGCTGTGGAGGTGCGAGTGGTATAAGATCAGAAGATTCATGACCATGAGCTTTGGCTACAAGATGGTCTACCTGCTAGGGTTGGGGATGGTGACCTTTTACCAAGCTACTAGGGTTATGCGTCAAATGGGACACAGTCAGGGCGTGCCCCCAGATGGCGCTCTATTTGAATCTGTTTTGATTACCAAGACTATTGCCCGAGCTATCAGAAATGGATGGGTAAGGGGTTTTCATGCTGTTCGCCCTGTTGACCAAGGCGGTAAATCCATACAGTATATTGACTGGTGGATAGCCAACTCGTGGAAATTAGAGAAGGCTAGAAGAGCTGCTATACTTGAGGAGATAGAAGAAGAGACATGATTACTATTTTAGTTTAGGATAAATTTTTGACCATGTCTGTATTTTCTTTTTATTGTTCCAAAGATTAAATGAGACAAAATAAGACATCATTCATTTTTTATCTCTTTTGTTGCTCTAACTTTTGCCTAAGCCGCCCTTTCGGGTTTTCAACTTAGCGAGTTTATTTATATTTTTCTATGACACAATTAAGAGCCGAGTGAATGTGAAAACAAAAATTTTATTGATGAATCGAACCGAGCCCACATGGGCTGCCTATGTATCTCCTTACAATGATTCATCATTTTTATTCTTTTTCCTCTTTATGGAGAATCAGGTCCACGTAGTTCTAGCTTTTGAGGAAAAGATGTGAATGCTGAATGTTGAGCATGATTTTACAATGATTGCAAATGCTATGCATGAATTACAAAGATGCTTTATGCAAAGTATCTCTTGAGTTAATCCAGGTTGCATGGGCTGGCAAATTCTATGCCATCTAAGTCTGTCAAGATTGCTGCTCCTCCGGATAAGATCTTCTTGATCACAAATGGACCACTCCAGTTAGGTCTGAATTTTCCCCTTGGATCATGAATAGGTGCCTTTATTTCTTTCAAAACAAGATGACCCTCTTGTAATCCTCTGTCTCTGACTCTCTTATCAAAGTGTCAAGCCAGTTTCTGTTGATAACCTTGCATCTGATATAAGGCATCCATTCTCTTTTCATCGATGGTAAGAAGTTGGTTGTGGTAGCCTTTCGCCGATTCCACTTCTTCCAATTGACTCTCCCTTAGAATGCGAGCTAACTTGACTTCTACCTCGATTGGTAGGACAACTTCCATTTTGTACACTAAGGAGTAAGGTGTTGCTCTGGTTGGAGTACGCACTATTATTCTATATCCCCATAAGGCATATGGTAAATGCAGGTGCCAATCCTTATGGTTGTTAGCCATCTTTTGTAGTATACTTTTCAGAGTCTTGTTTGCGGCTTCAACTGCCCCATTTGTTTGAGGTCTGTACGGAGAAGACTTGTGGTGTTGAATTTTCTCCTTCTTCAATAATAAAACAACCTCCTTTTGGAAGTGAGATCCATTATCAGTAATGATCTCAAAAGGGACCCCATACCTACAAAGGATGTTGATACGAATAAACTGGGCTACTCATTTGGAGTCTAATACCTGGTAAGGTGCAGCTTCAACCCATTTAGAGAAGTAGTCAATAGCCACGAGAATAAATTCATGTTTGTCGGAAGACTTTGGGCTTATCTTGCCAATGATGTCTAAGCCCCAAGTTGCAAATGGCCAAGGCGTGGTGATAGGTGATAAAGACACAGGAGGTTTCTTCTGAAGTTTAGCATAAATCTGACATTTATGACACTTCTGTACATATCTTGCACAATCTTGATTATGGTAAGCCAGAAGTAACCCTGATTCATGATCTTACAGGCTAGAGCAATTTCGTTCATATGCGGGCCTTTGTTGCCACCATGCATTTGTTCCATGATCTGTTGGGCTTCTGCTTCAGTGACACATCTCAGATGAATGTTATCCCAAGTCTACTTGTAGAGTACTTCCCCGTTTGGAATGAAACTCTTGGACAACTGTCTTAAAGTCCTCCTTTCTGTCTTAGAGGTTCCTTCAGGATAGAGTCCATTCTTGATATAGTTGAAGATGTCCCAAAACCATGGTTTGCTGTCAGCCGCTTGGATATTCAGACAATGAGCTACACAGCCTGACTCATGCTTAACTTCAACTGTAACTGGTCTGATTATGAAGCCGTCGCTTATATCAAGCATTGAGGCGAGTGTTGCCAAAGCATCAGCAAATCTGTTCTTCGTTCTTGGAAGATAGTGGAAAGATAGTTCATAAAAACTGGCTACTAGTTCATTCAGGCATTTATGGTAAGGAACCAAATGCTCTTTTCTGATCTTCCACTTTCCCAAGGCTTGGGAGACTATCATATTCAAATCCCCATAAATCTCAAGGCATTTGATTCTGAGTCTTATTACTGCCTCAAGACCATAGATGCATGCCTCATACTTTGCTTCATTATTTGTCACCTTGAAGTTTAGTTTGATGGCAATAGGTAAGTTTTCCCCACTTAGTGTAATGAACACAATGCCGGCACCATATCCTTTGTTGTTAGATGCCCTATCAAAGTAAAGTTTCCACACTTCACTGTCAATTGTCAAGATGTCTTCATCAGGAAACTCTGGTTCAACCCAATGATCATCTACTGAAGCTGTAACTAATTGATTAGCCATTATGCTACCCTTGACTACTTTCCACTGTACATATTTCAGATCATATGCAGCTAATACAGCCATCCACCTTGCCAACTTACTGTCAAGAACCAGATTTTCCATAAGAAATTTCAAAGGGCTCTGGTCAGCAAGAACATGAGTTGTAAAGAGCAAAGGTAGTGTTGCAGCTTGTGGCAGACCCATACCAAAGCAAGACACAGTTTTTCTGTAAGACTGTACTTGAGCTCATGAGATAACATCCTTTTGCTTAAGTAATAGAAGGCATTTTACTTGTTCGAATCAAGAGCATTTGGGCAAGCATTGCCCCCATTGCTTCATCGGTTACTGATAGATAAAGCAACAAAGGCTTTTCGAACCTTGGTGGCTGTAGTATTGGTGGGTTTAGTAGGTATTGCTTGATCTAGTCAAAAGCTCTTTGATAGTCATCATTCCACTATTTGGAGGCTCCCTTTCTGAGTAGCTTAAAGATGGGACCACATACATCAGCCAACTAATTGATGAATCGACTAATTTGTTGTAGCCGTCCAAGAAAACCTCTGATCTCCTTTTCTGTTTTTAGAGGTGGCATTTCCAGAATTGTCTTCGACTTAGCAGGTTCCACTTCTATACCCTTCTTGCTGACCATGTGACCTAGGAATACTCCAGATGAGGCTCTGAAGACACATTTGGCGGGATTGAGTTTAAGATTGTACTGGCGAAGTCTAAGGAAGAATCGCCTTAGTGCCTCTGAATGTTCTTCAATAGTGGTGCCTTTGATCACCATGTCATCCACATAAACTTCAATTTCTTTATGCATCATGTCATGGAAAATGGTAGTTGCCATCCTCTAGTAGGTTCCCCCAGCATTTTTAAGCCCAAATGGCATAACCTAGTAGCAATAGGTGCCCCATTCAGTAATGAAAGTTGTCTTCTCTTTATTAGGAGGATGAACCATGATCTGATTATACCCTGCAGCCAGGTCGGTTAAGGAAACCAATTCAGAACCTGCCATGCGGTCTACCAACAAATCAATATGAGGCAAGGGAAAATCATCCTTAGGATAGGCTTTATTTAGATCTCTGTAATCCATACACATTCTGACTTTGCCATCTTTCTTGGGAACTGGCACAATGTTAGCCAGCCAGGATGGATAGTTGATGGGCTCAATGAAATTGTGGTCCAGTAGCTTGGAAATTTCTTCTTTAATTGGTAAAGACCATTCTATCTTAAGTCTTCTTAATTTCTACTTGACGAGCTTAGCATCTGGGTAAACTAGAATTTTGTGAACTGCTATGTATAGATCCAACCCTGTCATGTCTTTTGGTTGCCATGCAAAACAGTCTTGAAATTCTCTGATTATCTTTTCAATATGATCCCTGTTTATGCATACAGATGCAATTTATGTAATTTTTTGTATGTCATGAGTGCCAGCATTGATGGGCTCTTTAATTGTGTCATCTTTTATTTCATTTATTTCATTTTTACTTGATGTCTCATTTAACTCAGATTTAAAATTTGGAACATCAAAGAAAAATGGAAACACAGAGTCGTAAGAGGAAAGAGTTTGATTTTTATTGATTTCAAATGGGGATATGTCCCAATTTACATCAAACCAAAAAGTGAGACTCTCAAGGTCAGTTACATCATTATCAACAGAAAAAATAGAAGAGACAGACTTAGATTTAGAAGACGAGTCTATCTCAGACTGGGACTCTGATTCAGGTATGGATTCAGGTTCAGACTCTGATTCGGATGGATAGAAAGGGCTCTCCTCAAAGGACCAATTTTGCAGCTCAGTCTCGGTGGGCTGGATTAAGGTGGAAGGGTCAGTTTTCTCCTCCTCAACAGTGAGCATAGATACTTCATCAAACAGTCTAGCCTCCATGTTCTCTTCCCAATCTTGACTGAGCATGTAGATTGGTTCATAATCTTCTATCTCAAGCCTGACATCATAAAATATTTCAAACCCGGGGATCAGTTTTCCGGTAATGGGGCAAACCCAAGGCTCAGGAAAGTTACAGTAAGGAACTGTGTCCCCTTCCTTTACAAAATAGTTGTTTAGGGTTTTGAAGTAAGGGCGTATAGGCCAGTCATAAACCTCACCTCTTTTAAGGGCAGCTATTCTGTCTTTAGCCCGATTTTCCATTTCTTCCAAATCTTCATCAGTGGGCTCATACCCTAGCCCAAACGGTGGTGTTGCCACTGGATAGTCCAGGAAAGACTTTAAGCCCTGTTGGCTTCTTCCCAAACCTAGACCAGGAAAGTAATTCATTTTGCGGAGCATGTTAGCAACAACAATATTTCCAAAGGGGTCAAAATCAAAGGGAACGAATTCTTTACCCTCTTCACCCTCAATGTACTGAATGAAGGAGAAACCTGAAAGTGGATAGGGGGATAGCTCAGGCTAAATTTTGAGAATTGGAACAAAACTTGGAATGTCTGGTCTTTCATGCATGTCCCTTTTTATAGTCACGACCCCATTTTTGAAAGGGAACTTGACCTTCTAGTGTAGGGAAGAAGGGATAGCCTTTGCTTGGTGGATCTAGGGCCTCCCAAGTAGTAGGTTAAAGCAAGAAGGTACATCAATCACTTGAAATGGTATGGTGAAAGATGTTGGCCCAATAGTTACATCAATGATAGCTACTCCAAGGACCTCCCTCTTGGTATTGTCATACGCCCTTACAATATGATTTGAAGGGGTGAAATCAGTAACTTCCAATCCTAAGCAACTTGCCACTTTCAAAGGGCACACATTTACAGCTGAACTATTATCAATAAGAACCATTGGCACAGTATTTCCCCATGTAACCACTATGATGTAGAGGGCATTGTTATGGTTGGGATCTCCTTCTGGAATATCAGTTTCTCCAAAAGTGATGGACACCCCTTTAGCAGCAGAGGTAATAGAAGCCACTAGGTTTTCTGGTGTGATGTCAAGTGGAGCTGGGCATTGATTCAGCGCCTTGCAAAGAGCTTGGCGGTGAGGATATGAAGACTAGATCAAACTCCAAATTGAAATGTTGGCTTGGATTTTCTTAAGTTGTTTAAGAATGGGATCTTCGTCTGGTTCAATAATCCCTTTCAATTTGTCAGTAGGAATGGGTTAAGTGTTTGGGGTTGGTTGGTTTTGGATGATTCTGCCACTTCTGGTGATGGCATCAATCTCCTCAACTAGGTTAGTGAGGTCCAGGACACAGCAATAACCGGGATTTGACTCTATTAATGAGACGAGGTCAACTCCCTTGTGATTGTTTATAGCATTGACTGTGTGGTTGGGCAAAGGGTTGGTGTTGATGTTAGGTCAGGCTTTTGGTGGAATCAGGTCATTGGAGTCAATGAGGTCCTGAATTCTATGTCTAAGGGCCTTGCACGCGTCTATTTTGTGCCCAGGTCCTTGATGATAATCGTACCTCTCATGTGGGTTGTAGTTTTTGGGAAGTGGATTGGGGATTGGTTTTGGCTCCAGAAGTTTTACCATATTTCCCTCAAGCAGCTTCTTTAAGATGATACTCATAGGCACACCCCCAAGATCAAAAAACTGTCTTCTTTCAATTCTAATAGGCTTCTTAATAGTTATAGCATTAACTTTCCCCCCCCCCCCTTTCTGATTCGTTGAGGAAGTGACATTACCCTTATGAGTGGGCTTCTTATACCTTGACCCTGATGCAGTGTCTTCTTTGATCTGACCACTCTGAATCAAATCTTTGATTTTTGAAGCAGTGGCAATAAGGGCCTTAAAGGAAGGCAAGTACTAAGTCTGTAACCTCTCTTGGTAAACTGGCAGCAAATTCTTGATAATTATGTCAATTTGCTCATTTTCAGAGGGTCGATTTACCATCTGAGAAGCCTTCTTCCTCCACCTCGTAAGGAACGAAGAGAAGGATTCCTCGTAAGGAACGAAGAGAAGGATTCCTTAGCATATTGTTTGGTGGTCTTGAAGTCTCTTCTGGTTACATCAACCTCGATATTATAGTGATACTGTTGAACAAAAATGTTGCAGATGTCATCCCATGTCTGTTTCTTGGCGACATCTAAGTCCACAAACCACTTCACAGCTGTACTAGTCAGTGATTGTTGAAATAATTGGGCTAGAAGTTGATTATCCACACCCAATGGATGCATAGCTCCCACATATACCATGAGGTGGGTCTTGGGGCAGGTAGTCCCATCAAATTTGTCAAACTCAGGCATCTTGAATTTGGGAGGAACCCTTACATTGGGGAACAAGCTTAAAGATTCTGTATCCATCATATCCTCTTTCTTTTTCATTCCTAATAGCATCTTCTCCATGCGCTCCATCTTTTCCATGCAGGCCTTAATCTCAGGATTAACTTCCTTCCCTTGGAAAGGATCCGCAGTTTGGGAAGTGGAGGCAAAAGTGATATTTGTTGTTGGTGAGTTGTTTTTGAGGAACTCGGGTGATGGGATTGGTAGTGGTGGGATGATGTCGATGTTTGCAGTTTCTTTGTCTTTGGATTCAACTCTGGAAGTGGATCCATATACAGGATAAAAGGTGGGTTTTGGGTCATATTTGAATGATTTTGGCTTAGTGGGGTTTTGGGCCAGGGAGGTCTGTTCCAGCATGGCACGGACATCCTCTATGATAGCCCTCCTTTGGGCCTTCAGCATGTCTTGAAAAAGGGCCTCTTACCTCTTCATGATAGTCTCTTGGTGTTCAGAGAGTTTGGAAAACAACTCATCAAAGATCTCATCAGCTCTGGTGGTAGAGGTCTCTTCTTCGGCAATAGACATCTTGTCAAGCTTTGGACGGAGAGATAAAGCTGGGTCAATGTCTAGCTTAGGTATGGAACAAAGATCATAGAATATATCAGCTCTTGACTAGGACCATGGGTTGACATGGATTTATGATTAGGACTAGCAGTGTTTGAGTGGAATTAAGACTCTCCAACTTTGTGAGGTTTATGCATGCATGAATGGAAAAAGGTTTCATGATAATGACATACCAAGTTTCAACATTATGGTACATACAATCCTAGAGGAAGGTTCTATGAGTCAATTACATGAAAGGGTTAGGGTGGTTTGAAGGGAACCCATCACACTAGAAATGTGATATACCTAACCACATGTGAGACAAGGAGCCTCACGTAGGTCCAATGGTACATGCATACTCGTTACACCTCTAAAAAGATTAGAGGATACGTCGTGGGCTGGATGATTTCACTATCGGCAAGCAGACCTAAGGAAGGTTGCCCACTCAATGTTACTTTCTATCCTTTGTTTTCCTAGGAAGCTAGGTTTTGTGGACTAGAAGTCCAGTGTAGTGATGCATGACAGAGTTATTTTGCATTTAAAGCCAAACTTGGTTTTTTTTTTTTTTTACCAAAAGTAATCCACTTTATCTTTTATTTGAAAAAGATTTTATGTCCCCAGTGGAGTCGCCAACTATGAGGCCTCGCCCGAGCATCGGTCCGATCCGCCGAGAGATTGAAATGCTCTTCAGGAGAAACTCCACGATTAGAACACGTTGTGAGTTCGGAAAATCGATTTTTGTAATTTGACAGTTGAAAAGTGAGTCACCACTTTAATTTATTTATTTTAATTAAGAAAATTAAAGAAAATCCAACACAGTTGACTCCAAAATTTGATTTATACCAATAAAAAATGCACCAATCCACGAGTGACCAAGGAGGGTTCAGGGATCAGGTTTTGGTAATTATACAATCAAGAAAATGTTATTTTCTTTAGTTTGGCTAAAAATGAAAAATAACTCTTAAAAAATGAATTTTTGTGTATGCATGAACAGGAATATAATGATGAATGAACAAATATATGATGTGATGGAATGACAATAATAAATAAATAGGCAAGATAAATTCTACTTAATTATTACAATATCAAAACAAATGAAATAAGGAGGATCTTTCCTCGAGCCCTTATGGGTATTAGGAAAAGCACACATTCCCCCCAAATAAACTAAAATAAAAATTATAAACAAAAGATTAATTAAAATAAAAAGGACTAAATATTGATAAAAAGATTTTTGGAGTTGATGCCCTTCAGAATGGCAGCCTGCGTATCCTATTGAATAGGAATTAAACCCCACGCAGTTCTTCCTTCTTGCGAAGGAGGGGTTTAAAAATGTGTTGGTTTGCTTATTAACTTAATTCTGATTGTTAAATTAATAAGTTTTAGATCTTTTCAGTTTTAGACCTAAAGAGAATTCTAGATCTGAATTTAGAATTTTGGAAAATGGAAAAGAGATTATACCTTTGCTTTTCCTAGCTTTCAAACGAATGGAATAAGTTTTGCTTCAGATCTCAACTCCACCTTAAATTCAAAGGAAACTTGGAATCTGGATCTAGAAGCAACAAGTGTGTGAGTATAAGAATGAAAATATGCTTTGAAATATGCCTCAACTACTTTGAAATCTCTTGAATTACTTTAGAATGCCTTAGAAGTCGTGTCAAATGAGGTGGGAGGAGGCTCCTATTTATAGAGCTGCCAGAGGAGATTCCAGCAGTATGGACAGCGGCATTGGCGGCAGGGGCGGCATGGCTGATACGCCGGTCGTCTGGGCAGTACGGCAGGCGTACCGCCTGACCGCCGGCCTCCTCTTGGTGCCGCACACGGTGGCACGGCAAGAACTCTGGCGGCACAAAATGTGTGCCACCTTCTGGGTGGCACGGCAAACGTGCCTCCCAGATGACAGCGCGCCACTCGTGTAGTTCAATCTGTTTCTATCCGTTTCGGGCCCATTTCAGCTCTGATTCGAGCTCTGTTTGATTCTGTGGGTTTGTAACTGAAAGATGGTCCACTGGAGGTGCATTTTTGAGGGTTCACAATACTATGTTGTATTTTTGAAAGTTTAACTCTAGAGCTCCATGGATTTCTAAGGTTTGTAATAATGATGTATTTTAGCATATTCATAGTATGTGTATGGGTCGATATTATTTTATTTTAGTCTAAGCACTTGAGCTATATATGAATAGGTTATCACTAATATAATGATAAATGTTACCTTATAGATGAATGATATGGTAATCAATGATAAGGAATGGTTGTCTTGGTTCTGATCTTGGGATAAGGGTAGCATGGTTTTTCTTCAGAACTTAATAATTTATAAGAGAGTTCTATGGGTTTAGGTGATCTTAAGTCTCCTTATGCCCTAGGACAATTATGGCTCAAAGATAGGTCGTGACAAAGGTGGTATCAGAGCAAAGATTTAGGTCTTTGTACTTATTTTGAGTTATAAGTTAAACCATAAAGCATAGGATTCATTGTTGTCAGTAAAGTATCTCATTAGGTCAGATCTGCATTAATGTTATAAATTAGGTTATCATCTTTCTGTGTTATTTGTGAGATTTTACATGTTGTTATTACATAATATTACTAAGTTGTGGAAATGTTGTTTGTGATTGGTAATGTGTAGATGCCTAGGATTCGTTATCCTGATGAGGGGAGGGATGTATCTGATGCAACCTTGATTGCTTACCCTGACTCGGAGGAGACTGATCCAAAGGAGGATCTTGATCCCATTTGGGTAGCTAGGATGAAGGCTAGGAATGAAGAGATTATAGGAGAGCTACATATGTTACGAGATGACGTACTTAATCTGAGAAGGATAGTGAGGGACTTGAAGTGGGAACTGGCAAGGGTTAGTAATATGTATAGGAATCCAGAGGTGGACACAATTCCACCTCTTAAGGATTTGATGTCAAGATTTCCCAAGCATCTATGTGCTGCATGTGGGAGATTTGACCACTTAGAGGAGAGGTGTTCTATGAGGAGACGTTTGTTATCCTCATCTATAATGTCTACAGGTCATAGACAGGTGGGGCCGGGAGAGAGAGAGGCCTCCAATGATGAGAGGGACTTTGAGGATTAGTGATATAGATCATAGATGAGTATACCATGATCACATTTTGGGTATGGTATGGTTATATGTACAAAAATAGCATGGATGAACTAAAAGTTGGGTGACTAAAAGAATGCTATAGTATGTAGTACTTGTACATAGGTGTGTAAGTTACAAAATGAAGGAATAACAATGAGTTTGTTTATATGGAAAAGGGTATCTGTGATAATGATTTTGCTTTATAAACCACATGTAATGGCTAAATGGTATGGTTATGATTAATGAGATAATATAAGTAAGCTAAATTAGTAATTCATACATATATAAAAAAAAATTGTATGTTGAATGTCAAAATTGTGATGTGTGAATGACACTATGTATGTTGTTTTTAGCATAGATGTTGCCCCATGGGATTGCTCAACTGGAAGGATAGGGATCCTAGGAAGCTGATAGCATTATTCCAGATGTAGCATCTAATGCTGCTTTTGTTCGAATTACTAATTGAGAATCTTCCCGATCTGGGCAGCGTATTGCAAGTGGTGGAGAACGAGGACCAACAGGGGATATGGAAGCATTTCAAGGAGAATATGAAGCGATGAGGCAGGAACTTTTTGAATTAAGGCATCAACATCATGAAGTTCCACCACCACCTATGGTCCCATCTGCGCCACAAGTGGATGACATACCTCCCACCGTACCACGAGCACCACGTAGGGTGAGGAGGTGAATATGGGAGAAGGAGTTACAGTGCATGATTAAAGAAGTTCAAACCGCCAGAATTTTTAGGGGATGAAGGGGAGGATCCCCAGAAATTTTTAGAGGAAATGGACAAGATAGCCTAGAGGATGACATGCTCTGATGAGAAATTGATCGAGTTGATAGGAGTTCAACTTTAGAGTGATGCATAGGGTTGGTTCCAAAGGAATATTGAAGAGTGATTATATAGAGATGATCCATCTACTTGGGAAGAGTTCACACAGAAGCTGATGAATGAATTTCTATCTGAAGGGGAGAGACAGAATCATGCACTTCAGTTTGAGCAAATGAAGCAGAGGCCTGGGATGTCAGTATCAGAGCATGCCTAGGAGTTTAAAAGGTTGAGCAAGTATGCTACTCATATCGTGCCAACGGAAGCAAGTAAAATTGACTGATTTCATCAAAGATTGGTTGCTCTATTATATCATGTTCTGGTGGCCAGTGAGTTTCCCACCATGGACAAATTGATCGACAAGGCTAAGCTCATGGAGGCGCGGCACAAGGCAAAAAAAATGGAACAAATGGAAAGGGACTAAAGACAGAAGAATAAGAATAGGGGATCCGATAATCAGCAGCGGGGTAGTTTCAGTTAGAATAGGGATATGGAGCAGATTTTCCCTATTTCCACCCCTTTCCAGCCACGAAGAAGTGGACAAAATCGATTATGAGCTAGTAGTGGTCTGATGGTATCTACAACAGGTAATGTGAATAATTTAACTACTTTTATATGTGCTTTTAGGAATTATAGACCATATTCTCAATCATTGCATGCATGTAACACATCTTATTAAAATTAATTCTTACTTGTAATTCAATCTAATCAACATCCTTAAATCATAATATTAGATAGTATAGTAGCATATAGTTAGAATTAAATCTCTTATTTAATATCTTTGCCTATCCATCCTAGTAACTATCCAATTAATACAAAATTCCCAAATTCCCCAGAGTTTGACACCCTACTCATCCTATACTAATCCTTTTGGATTTGGGTCCCCATAGTAGGTCTAACAAAAATAAGGAAGGAATAAGGAAGTTATGCATGAACCTTTGATTATAAGCACACCACTAGGAAATGACGTGATAGTAGACCAATTGTACACAAACTGTAGTGTTGAAATTGAAGGTAGAAAACTTCTTGTGAATTTGATTGAATTGGAAATATTAGGGTTTGATGTGATTTTGGGTATTGATTAGTTAGCCAGGCATAATGCCAGTTTAGACAGTCGGGGAAAAGGGGTTGATTTTAAAAGAGAATGTGGGTAGGAATTCGGGTTTCAGGGGAATCAAAGTAGTTTTCCTATGAATCTTATTTCGGCTGTAGGAGCAAAAAGGATGCTAAGGAAAGGATGCTAAGCATTTTTGGCACAGGTAGTAGATATTAATAAAGAGAGTAGTGATCTTAAGAGGATACCTATCGTAGAGGATTTTTCTGACGTTTTTCCTAAGGATTTGCCGGGAATGCCACTGGATAGGGAAGTTGAGTTTTCGATTGAACTCCTACCTAGGACTCAACCGTCATTGATACCGCCTTATCAAATGGCACCTTCAGAATTAAGAGAATTGAAGATTCAGCTGCAAGATTTACTCGACAAGGGTTTTATTAGACCAAGTAATTCCCCATGGGGTGCTCTAGTTTTGTTTATCAAAAAGAAGGATGGATCTCGTAGATTATGTATTAATTATAGGCAATTGAACAAGGTAACTGTGAAGAATAGATATCCTCCGCCAACGATAGATGATTTATTTGATTAGCTACAAGGAGCCAGTTACTTTTCAAAAATTGATTTGTGATCGAGATATCACCAACTAAAGATTCAAAGTGGAGACATTTGTAAAATTGCATTTAGAACGAGATATGGTCATTATGAGTTTACCGTGTTGCCATTTGGACTGACCAACACACCAATAGCTTTTATAGACCTGATGAATCGAGTATTCAAATCTTTCTTGGATAGGTTCATGGTCGTGTTTATTGGTGATATCTTAATTTACTCGAAGAGTAAGGAGGACCACAAAGAACATTTGAGAATGGTGTTGCAGACCCTGAGGGATCATAAGCTTTACGCCAAGCTGTCAAAGTGTGACTTTTGGTTAGAGCAAATATGTTTCCTTGGGCATGTGGTGAGTAAGGAAGGAATCAAAGTAGATCCCAAGAAAGTAAAAGCAGTAGCGAATTGGCCTTGATCCACTATGGTCACAGAGGTGAGAAGTTTCTTAGGGTTAGTAGGTTATTACCACTGATTCATAAAAGACTTCTCCAAGATAGTTGCACCATTAACAAAGCTTACTAAGAAGTAGGTTAGATATAAGTGGGATGAAGCTTGGGAGGAGAGTTTCCAAAGGCTTAAAGATTTCTTAATTTCAGCTCTAGTATTAGCTTTACTTGATGGAGATGAAGGCTTTGCTATATACTGTGATGCCTCAAGAGTTGGTTTAGGATGTGTACTAATGCAGAATGGGAAGGTTATTGCCTATGCATCTAGGCAGTTGAAGAGACATGAAGTGAATTATCCTACTCACGATCTAGAAATGGCAGCAGTTGTCTTTGCTTTAAAAATATGGAGACACTATTTGTATGGGGAGAAGTGTGAGATCTATACTGATTTAAGAGCCTTCAGTATATTTTAAAGCAAAGGGATTTAAATTTGTGACAGCAGCAATGGGTAGAGTTACTCAAAGACTATGATTGTCAAATCTTCTATCATCTTGGTAAAGCTAACATTATTGCAGATGCTCTCAGTAGAAAACCTATGGGTAGTCTTTCTCACGTAGTGGGATGAAGGAGACCTGTGGTGAGGGAATTAAAGTAGATGTTTGATGAAGGCTTACGATTGGAGGTAAGTGATTCACAAGTATAGTTAGCTTACTTCCAAGTGAAGCCGAAGCTTATTGATGAAATCAAGACTTTTCAGAGTCAAGATCCTCATTTGGTGAAGATTAAGGAAGATTTAGAAAAGGGACAAGCTCCAGAGTTTAGGGTGGAAGAAAAAATTCTTAAATGTGGCGGTCGGCTTTGTGTGCCAAATGTAGAAGGGCTAAGAGAGAAGATTCTGAAGGAAGTACAGCAGACTCCTTATAGTATTCATCCAGGTGCCACTAAAATGTACCATGATGTTAAAGGTTCGTATTGGTGGTCGGGATTAAAGAAGGACGTGGCGAAGTTTGTTGCTTCTTATCTCACCTGTCAGCAGGTGAAATTCGAACATCAATGACCTTCTGGATTACTTCATGAGATAAAATTGCCAGAATGGAAGTAAGAACATGTTACTATGAATTTTGTAGTGGGACTACCCAGGATGATAAAAGTTTATGACTTTATTTGGTTCATAGTAGATTGACTAACGAAGTCGGCACACTTCATTAAATTGAAGACCACATATACAACGATTGATTATGCTCTTATTTATGTTGATGATTGATAAGCACTTAATTGACTACACTTTACCTCTCATTTTTAATAATATTTTATCCTTAAATTGAGTTTGATTTGTTTGTTTAGTGCTTTTCTAAAGTTCTTTTAGTTAATCTAGTGCCAAATGATGCCATGAACTAAATGTGACTCAAAATGGTGAAAGATCCAAGCCAAAATGCTAACTTTTGGAAGAAGATGGGCAGACACGAGTGGAGCCACCACTGAGATTTCACCATGGGATAGGCACCACTGAAATCCCGCCTAGGATTCCACCCGTGTGATAAGAGCAAATTATAAAAAAAAACATCCAATAGCCTCCCACGGGTGGAGCCACCACTGAGGTTTCACCCATGGGCTTTTGGCATCATAGCCACCACTGGAACCCCAGTGGTGGCTCCAGTGGTGGGAGGTTAAAATTCAGCAATATAATTCAGATCAAACAGCATTTTAAGGGGAGCTCCACAGAGCAAAAATAGAGATTTAAGAGGGTTGGCTAAGCCCTAGAGTCAGGGGAAAGGCTTGAAGGCTAGAGATATTGAGGATTTAATCAAATCAAAGACCAAGATCCAAGTGGATATGGAAGATTTAAGAGAAGAGTTCAAAGAACATCTTCAAGATCTGTTTGAGATTTCTTCCTCTTTATTTTTTTGTATCTTTGTTATTCAATTTTAATATGAACTAATTCTATTTGTAATGAACCCTAGTTTTGATTGTATAGATTGAAGGATTTAAACTTTAATCAATTCATCTTTGGTTGTTTTATTTTCATGATAAATCTTATTATTCTAATTAGCAATTGCTAGCTTGTTGATTAGATATTATTTCTATATTGGACGAGTAGAGATACCCGGATATAGATAGATCACTCATGGGAATAGAGAGTTCATTGGGGTGCTAGAGATAGACCTATAAAACTTCTTTGGATGTTAATCTCTTGAACTTAATGCTTCTCCCATTTGATTATAGGTTGAGAAGAGATTCCCCTCTAATACTTAGGAAGTTATGGATTTAATCACTTGAGAAAGGTTTTTATCTGATTTAGTGAGAATCCAATTCAATCTATTTTTTGATATGCATAAGCAACTAGGGGGATTTATATTTAGATTAGCTTTGCCTAGATTATTTCCACCAATATCATTTACTTGCTTTCTTAGGTTAGCTTAGTTAATTTAGCTTATTTTAATTAATCTTCATCTTGATTATTCACTAGACAATAGTTGAAGTTTGTGCTAGTACTCATATACTATCCTTGTGGAGACGATACTCATACTCACTACTTTATTACTTGATAACAAGCTATGCACTTGCAATTTGTTAGTGTGCATTTCAGCACGTCAATGATATCGTGAGATTGCATAGAGTTCCACTCTCGATTATTTTGGATTGAGGTACCCAGTTTACTTTGAAAATTTGGTAAAGATTACAAGAGGCATTGGGAACACAACTCGACTTCAACATTGCTTTCCATCTGCAGACAGATGGACAGTCTGAAAGAATAATTTAGACACTGGAGGATATGCTTCGTATGTGTGTTCTGGACTTTGGAGGTGGCTGGGATAGGCACCTTCTGCTTATTAAATTTGTATACAACAATAGTTATCATTCTTCTATAGGAATGGCGCCTTACCAAGCATTATACGGTAGAAAGTGTCGATCTTTGATATGTTGGATGGAGGTTGGCGATAAATATCTTGAAGCCCCTAATATGGTAAGAGAAGCCACAGAAAAAGTGAAGGTTATCCAGGAGAGACTAAAAACTGCTTTTAGTCATCATAAGAGTTATGCTGATCTTCAGAGGAAGGATTTTCACTTTGCAGTGGGGGACCATGTATTCTTGAAAGTTTTACCAATGAAGGGAGTGATAAGATTTGGCAAGAAGGGAAAGTTATCTCCTCGATTTATTGGACCTTTTGAGATTCTCAGTAGGGTCAGAGAAGTTTCATATAAATTAGCACTACCACCTACATTAGGACACGTATATCTAGTTTTTCATGTGTCGATGTTGAGGAAGTATGTATCTGATCCGTCGCACATATTGCAACCCCAGCATATTGAGATTGATAGAGACTTTTCCTATGAAAAAGTTCCAATTACCATTTTGGATCGCCAAGTAAAGAAGCTGAGAAATAAAGAAGTACTGATAGTGAAAGTGCAATGGCGTAACCACAATGTAGAGGAATGCACATGGGAAAGCAAGAATGATATGCTACAATGGTACCCGCACTTGTTTCAGACAATGGGTAAATTTTTAAAATTCATGGATGAATTCTTTTAAGGGGGGTAGAATGTAATACCCAAGGTTTTCATAGCTCATTAGAGTTATAATAATACCATAAAGTATAAATTTCTATGAACATAGTACCAATGATATAGTGATAGGATGAAGAAACCCTTTTTTATGCTAAGTGCATGATTGTGTATCTTTATGAAGTGTGAATGTTCATGTACATTTTATTGAGTTAAGTTAAGGTAATATGTCTTAGTTTGAGTTTATTATGATATAGGAAGGTAGGATTTGAAATGCCAAATGAAAGGAAAAGGAAAAAGCTACAGAAAATTTTTAGGTTCGGAAAACGTGTTCGGACGAGCTTGTTAATGGGCCTTGGACTCAAGGCCCAAGCCCATGGATTGGCTGGCCCACCAAGGTCCAAATTTAGTGGGACTTAACTCAACTAAGGTTCGAATAAGTTAACTAACGGTTACGGTAAGGTTAGGTTAGGTAAGTCACCATTTGGATGATAGCCATTTTTTTTTTACTTTTGTCAACTTTGACACCTAAGCTAATCCATTTTCCCATCACCTTGTCTACATGCATTTTGGTGATTATGAAAATCATCATTATGGTGCCAAGTCACCATACACCTAAGGGCAATCTTAACCATCCATCTTGATCAATCTTAACCATCCATCTTAGGCTAAAATGTGACAATTGATCTTGTGATATTAAATCATCACCATTGATTTCATTTATATATAAAGTGAAAATATGTAAATTCCTCTCATTTATAACCTAACATCAAAATCACATCCTCACCAAAAGCTAAATTCTCTCAACTTGTTCTTCATCTTAGGATCAAATTTAAAGCATTTCAAGGTAAGATTTCATGTTTAAGTGTTTTTTCCCTTGTTCCTAATCTAAGAATGATAAGTTGTTAGCAAGTATACAATTTACTTTTTGATTCTGTGGTTGATTGTGATGGAGGGATTTAAGGGAGGACTTACTTTGCATGTTAGATGAGGGAATATGAAAATTGGTGAAATTTAGGGTTTAATAAGTAAGAGGTAACAAAGAAAGCATGAGAATATCAAGGGAAGTTGGGCAGACACGGGTGGCCCTACCACTGGGTTTCTAGCTGTGTGATAAGAAAGATTTAGAAATTCATCCAGTAGCATCCCATGGGTGAAGGCACAGTTAAGGTTTCACCCCTGGGCAGTTATGTTTTTGGCCATGTTGAAATAATTTGTTCTACTGTTCATGACTTATTACTAGAGTATTCCATTAACATTTTTATAAATTTCTTCATTCACGATCCTATAATAAAAGTATTGAGAATGCAATTAGATGTTGATGTTGCATGTGTTTCTTTAGTTGTGTTATGGGGAATGTTTGAGGGATGTTGAGTTAGCTCATGACATTTGTAAGTAAGGGATAGATGATATGTTTATATGGAATAGATAAAGTTTGGTTAGAAAATTAAAGGAATAGAAATTGATGTACATTGTTTGGTTGTATTTGTAGAACCGAAAGGCAAGGGTATTGCTCGAGATATTGAGGAACCTCGCTATAATTTGCATTAAGTTGTCAATATAAGAGCTAAAGAGTAGGAGGTGAGTACTTAATAATATTTCTTAACTTGAGCTTTAAATATAAGTATAAATGTTAATTCATTTCCAATTCAAAATGCATTGCAATTCTTTGGCAAGCATTATTTACTTTCTTGATTATTGAGCCAAAGTAAAACAAACATTCCTTTATGGCACCTGACCAAATGAGCCTGTATTGTTTTGACTTTATAATGTGATCAATGATGGGAACCTAAATGTTATTGATATATTATCCATTGAATTATTTCGTGGATAGAAAGGAAAAATGTTATAATGATACTATAATAAGCAAAATATCCCTCTGTTGTGGGGCAATATATCAGACATTGTGCACAATGGTAATGGACTCGTGGATAGGGTAAAGAATATCCGAACCCTAGCTAGGAAGGGTTTAATGTCCCCAGTACGTATGGCCTGATCAGTTGTACGTGTGACGAGGCATATGGGAGTGAGTAAGGCGTATGCTGCCACTCGATTGATTATAGGGGAAACACTCCATTTCCAAGAAAGGAATTGTTCTGCTAAAGATATAATACTTGATAAATACATATGGGAAAATTATTTTACAAGAATAATCTTTGATCCACTTTACTTCATTGCTATAAAGAATTACCTTTAAGCATACACCATTGTTTAACCTTTGATATTATTCTGCACTCACTGAGTTTTGCGTCACCCCATATTTATTGTTTATTTTTAGGACTAGCTGATAGACCGGTAAGGTAAATTCCAAGTTCTATATCTCCGCTTGGAAATTGCACTATTATTTTGGTGTTATACTGTATATACTATGTTGCATTTTTGAAAGTTTCACTCTAGAGCTCCATGGATTTCTAAGGTCTGTAATAATGATGTAATTTAGCATATTCATAGTATGTGTATGGATCACTACTATTTTATTTTATTCTAAGCACTTGAGCTATATATGAATGGGTTATCACTAATATAAAGATAAATGTTATCTTATAGATGAATGATATGGTAATCAATGATAAGGAATGGTTATCTTGGTTCTGATCTTGGAATAAGCGTAGCGTGGTTTTTCTTCAGAACTTAATAACTTATAAGAGGGTTCTACGAGTTTTGGGGACCTTAAGTCTCCCTATGCTCCAGGACAGTCATGGCTCAAAGATGGATCGTGAAAAATTTGATATATGAATTACCACTATAGTTAATGAATAATTTATTAAATAGCTATTATTTATGAACTAATAACTTTTTATTTTTTCGCATAATGTTCGTCTTTTTTTTTTTTTTTTTTTTTGCTACCATTAGATAGACTTTCACGAATGTGAAAATCAATTTTGAAACTTTTTAAAATAATCATTTTATATTAATACTCATTCTTTTCTTTTCTTTTGTGTTTACATTTTATTTTTGTTTGATTCCTAATTGAATAAATATTTACATAATGTTAATTAATTAATTAATAAATTTTCAATTCTAAATATAACATATTAATTATATATTTACTTTTTCAATTAAATAATGATTATTTATTCTAAAAAATAGCATATTATTTATATACATTAATTTATTAATTACTAAGTTACCAAACAAACCTTTATTTAAAAATACAATTAGTCAAAAATCAATAAGATTATCTTAGTAAATGTGCTTATTATCCATTTGCATATATTTATATATTGTATAGATAAAATAGTAAGATACAATATATTATATTTAAAAATTAAATTATATATTCATGAATAATTTGATATATGAATTACCACTGTAGTTAAAAAATAATTTATCAAATGGTTATTATTTATGAAATAATAACTTTTTATTTTTCTGCATAATGTTTGTTTTTTTTTTCTTTGCCATTGATAGAATTTTATAAATGTGAAAATCGATTTTGAGACTTTTTAGAATAATTATTTTGTGCTAATGCTCATTCTTTTATTTTTTTTTTTTTATATTTACATTTTTTTGTTTGATTCCTAATTGAATAAATATTTATATAACTCTAATTAATTAATAAATTTTCAATCCTAAAATATAACATATTAATTATATATTTACTCTCCTAATTAAATAATGATTATTTATCCTAAAAATGGCATATTTTTTGTATAAATTAATTTATTAATTACTAAATTATCAAACAAATATCTATTTAAAAGAACAATTAGTCAAAAATCAATAAGGTTATCTTAATAAATGTGCTTATCCCTCCTTTAAAAATTTATTAATATATCATTTACTTATATAAAAGATGCTTTTTAAAATAAAAAAGCACTATTAGAAATACTCTTATATCCTTGCTAAATTATTTTTTTAATAAAAATGAAATAACTTATAAAACATATATAAGTGATTATATACAATGGAAATAGTTTATAATTTTAATTTTATATGTTGTAGGTTTATAATTTTTTTTATTTGCTTTGAGTGAAAGTGTTTTTGACAATATCGATTTAGTTATAATTAATAAATAAATAATTTATTAATTTATTTTCAAGGTATCAATATAATTATCATTTGATTTTTGCTTCATAATTCACTATACATTTTTTTAATTTTTATATGCCTATTGTTGATTTTTAAGTTTTATTCAAAATTAATTATGACTTTCTAATGAAAACTTGAAAACATAAAATATATTACCTAAATTAAAAACTGAAAATGTTCATTTTATTATAAATGATTTTTAATTAACTTTCAATTTTGGTACAACTTAATCTCTTTTATAATGAAAATTTTAAGTAAATTTAAATATTTATAAAATCGTAAATAAATAGATTTTTTTACAAGAATATACTATTATAAATATAAATAGAAATTTTGAAATTTGATAATAAAATAATAGGATTATACTTATTATTGTTAAATAAACTCTCAAATAGTGCATGTTATTTTTCTATTGTATCTTTTTACAGAATCAGAAGTAATTTTTCTAATTTACCATAAAATTTTCTCAAAATCAAATTAGAACTTTTATATATATATATATATATATACTTTCAAAATAAGTTTTAGATCCGATCATAATAGAGGGCAAAAAAAAAAAAAAAAAAAAAAAAAAGCGAAATTAATATCACTAAAGATTAATTTAATAGAAGACTTATGTGGTGTTAGTGGCCTGGTCACTTATGCTGTGTAAACTTTTTGCTTTTGTTTTCTACCATAAAAAGATTAATTCGCTATAAGCAAGTGAAAGCTTAATTAAATCATTTCATTTCTTAAAATGTAAAAAATTAATAATCAATTTCTACCTCATTTATCTATTTAAAAAATTTCAATATTACACACCAAAACATAATATACAACCTGAACATTAAATTCAAACTCAATTTCTTTTTTCATACTAAAAAAAATTAATATTAAGAAAGAATATATTGTTATTATTATTATTATTATTATTATTATCAAAGTCTCAAATACCAGAAATAAAATAAATCATAGTCAACTAAATTTCTTGCAATTAGGAAAATGAAAACCCCAAAAGGTTTGAAATTACAATGATATGTCATATATTGGTATTATACAAGTATCACTTTGATTGAAATATCTTGATACAGCTCCTAAATTTTATATTTAATAACTTCATATAAAAAGTTAATCACAAGTGTTGAACTCTTATCAAGATTTTTCAACCAATCAAGAACATGAATATGGTGCTCATCTACCCTCTCAAGCTAAGTATATGTGATGGCATGTTAGTCTCTAGCAATACAAACAAATAATAATAATTGAAATTCATAATTAGCCACAAAAAAAAGGTTGTTTGAGGATCACAATCTCATATATCTTTCTAGCAAAAAGGAAAAAGGAATTTAATACATAATATGGACCCTATGATTTATTGACATTATTGTAAAGTCCAATTAATTACACAAACAATTGAGTCTGGCTAATGGATAGTCTCTAAATAAGTTGGTGTCTCATTATGAAAATTCTTGACCTTTATCAATTACTTCCTAGTTTGCATTATTGCATATAACTGTTTTTGCTTGAATTGATTATCATCAATTTAAGTTTTTCCCCCTCTTATCATTTGAGTTACACATTTATACCATAACAGAGGTAGTTTTTTTTTTTTGTTTTTCATTGCCAATCTCTTAATCAATTTAGCAAAATTGGAATCTAAAAAGAATTTTTTTTAAAAAAATATTTATGGTATAAAAATATTTGGGTAATTGTCTAAAAAAGAATCATTGGCAAAAAAATAAATAAATAAATGATTTTAAATTAGGATGAAAATGACAATTGTCTGTTGTATATTTCCAGAATTAAAAATAAAATAAAAAATAAAAATACTTCAGAAT